>JARHVA010003196.1:0-7500 GCA_037957365.1 Torreya grandis | reverse complement strand
GAAACTGTTCTAAAATACAAATTTTATGTTTCAAATCACTAGATTTCAAAATTCATAAAGTGCACAAACAAAAATTGAAACAACCTATGTTTTTGTTCAAGTGTGACTATTCACTTTCTAATTTCTAAGGCTTACAAAATTTTTGAGTTCCCTCAACCATTTGAGGTTCTTACCCAACTAATGCATGGAAAGGGGAGTTCACATGGTTCCTTTCTTTTTCTCAATTATTTTATTTTTTAGAACATGGCTTACAACTACAATTGGATGCTAAAGTCAAGGGACAATATAAAATGCTAAAGTAGAATACAACCAAAACAAACAAGATAGAAATAAGAAAAATATTCTATAATCATAAGGAAAATACTCTAATAAAACAAAATAGAAATCAAGAAAATTAACTAAGTAAGCAAATGAAAAAAATAGGAAATTATGTACACTAAAAGATAACCCAAACAACATTGGGAGGGTGGGTTTGGAAACCTAGTGTAGAATGTATTCCACTTCTTGGTAGTATCAATACCCTTCTATTCAATGTCCTTATAAAGGAAAGGACGTCTTTATATTCACTAAAAAAAATTTGAGTTATTTCCTATAAATATAAGACCATTAGAAAGCATGCATCCAAGACAACCATGTTTTTAAGTCCCAAAATCCAAATAAGTGTAGGCATTAGAGGTATTTACCTCAAAGTCTTACCAAATATAAATGAAATATTTAGTTACTTGAAGCTCAATGGCTAAAATCATTTGGGTAAAAGGTTCAATGCATATAAACTCTTTGAATTTATATCATTTATTGGTTGAATTCCTTCTCCTTTTATTGAATACGCTGATTGATATCTTTTGAATTTGAAATTAGAATGATATCATCATCATCATCATCATCAAAACTATCATCTCCTTTTACATAAAAATCATAATTAATGAAAGAATCTTGATAACCAACATGATCAAACTAAAAAGTTTTTATTATAATAGTGGTAGTGGAATCAATTTTTTAATTTACTATTGAAGCCTTTTGGAAAACAAACAAATCTTCTAGTTGTCTTGGATGGAGGAAAGACAACTGATATTTTACCTAAATGGATTCTACAAAATCAATGGGCAAACCATATGCTACAAATATCCTTAAAAATGTGGTAATTAGGGGGTTTAAAACATGCAATAATATATTTAAAACAACTACTTCATGAGATCTAAGATTGATAGGGACTTTATTTTGAATCTTTTGAAATTTGAAATTGAATTCCCTAACTATCTCATGAGAATATCTTCTAATAAGAATAAATTATTTTAACAAAAAATTAACTTCAATCATTTAACCAAATTGAAACAAAAATAAATTTTCAAAGTCATTTTAGCTAGCAATAAAATTTGGTGTTAACCACAAAAAATAATCATATGACTCTTCTTCTAAAGTGAAAGGAAACAATCTATATGCAACATATTCAAATTTTAAATTTAAAACATGCATAATAGACTTTCAAACAATAGGATGCTCCTCAACAGTTATTTTGTGATTACTTTGAAACTTATGAAATAAATAAAAGGGATCCTCAAGAAAGTCATGCTAAATACCTGGGATGTTTATGGCTAATTCACCAATCCAAGACATTGGGGCTACCATCAAATTTAGGGAATTAGTAATATGATAAAAAAATGGAATAAACATGTGTAAAAGGCTTATACTTATTGATTATATCTCTACTTTTCTTCAACAAAGTGGAATAAAAGGAGAAAAAACTTGGATCTAGACCTTATGATCCTTGTAGTGGGGTCTAGATTGCTTTCAAACATGCAACTATCAAAAGATAAACTAACAAGTAAGAATCTTGGCCCTCTTTATAGTGTTAATTATTATTTTTTTAAAGCAAATAATCAATGTGAGAAGGTTGAAGGCGAGGAACCAAATTTAAAAAAATTAAAATACATGCCCTCCTTCTAGTGTCAGTTATTTTTTGTATTAAATAAATAATATATTAGAGAAGATTAAAGGAGAAGAACCAAAGTTCAACAAAATCAAATAAATGACCTCCTTTTAGCACCAATTGTTGTTCACCCCAAGATATTGATCCAAAAAAAACTTATGGGATTAAGTTCTCATAGAGAAAAGTTGGGAACAATGCATGGGACAAAATATTTGCATTGATTTTAGGACCTTGCGTATGGTCCAAGGGCCAAACAATTCAAAATATAAACTTGTGCTTGAGAGAAGAAACTATTATCATCATGGGTTTAATTGATATTATAATTTCATGTTCATTTACTTGATTTCTAATTATTTATCTAAATCATGTTGTCTACTTGATTCATATGATAAAAAAATTAAGGCTTGTTTCACTGTAATTCCTATCACAACATAAACTAGGGAACGATATAATAAAAAAAAGTAAAAAAAGAGAGGGTAGGGAATAAAATAGAGGTTCACCCTTCATTTAAACTAGATTCTTGATATAAATGAGCCAAAAATAGGCCTAAATATAGTTATACCACTGTGTGCTTGGTCTAATAATTTGACAAAATTTTAGCCACTTAGTGTATAAGATTCTAAGGAAAAGTGTCAATCCATTATTAAATGAATCCATTCTAAATAAAACTAAGATTTTAATCTATAGATATTACACAAAAGTATCAAATCAAACATGAATAAATTCAACAAACCAGTCATGATAGCTACTACACAACATAACAAATATAATCATCAACATACTTAGCAACAATCCTAACACCAATTGAAAAGATAAATCCAAGGACATGGAGATGTTATATGAACAAAACATAATAAAAAATGAATTTAACTGTAGACACTTCATTTTCACCACTTTCATGTCTAAACTATAATTGAAGTGGATTTTCGTAATCAAACACAAATTTATCCAAAAATTGTTAAAATCAACCCAATTCCCCCAAAATTTTGATGTATGCATTTTATGACATATTAGTACATTCCTAATTGAATTAATGCACTACATCATTTCATTTAATTTTCTAAAAAGAACCGAAACTCAGTATCTTATTTTCAAATGACCCTTCAATCAATTAACCAAACTCTTCTATTATCACATTCTTATCCCATCAAATTCACATCACATGACATTAGTTAATTAAGAGCAATTAATTAGATAATATTCTTCTTCAAATGAGGTTACATGGAATTCACATATTACAAATATAGAAAAAAATATTCCTATTTATCCTCATCATCTAAATAACTTGCTAATTTAATATTCAAATCACATGACAAGGCCTAAATTATCTTACAAAGCCTATATCTTACAAAGATTACAAATCTTGCACATTACAAAGCTTACATCTTCTTCAAAAATCCTATCATCTTCTTACATGTCCCATGCTCCTCATCATAAAGGATGTAGGAAACATTTTGGACCCTTGATCCCCATCTCAAGATGGATGGTTCACATCCATTTTAAAAATCTATAAATTAAAGGTTATTCCTTCAATTAATAAAAATATTATTAATCCTAGTTTTACTATGCCAAAATTTCTCTAGATATAGTATTTTTAATATTATTATGCCAAAATAAACTTAGAAGCTTCAATCTGCTTATATCTTCTTGCAAACCAATTTTATTCCATTAATTGCCAAGCCACAACACTAAAGGTGAACAAGGAAAGATGTCATTCAATCAAGGAGATTAACATTGGCAAAGACCCTTTGTTCAACATTATGAGTGTCATCCTACTTCAACAAATTCATAAGAAGGTAAATCACAAAGTATTACTTATTATTTTTCTTGTTTCTATTCCTTCTTTTCAATTTGTATTTGCTCACTCCCGGTAGAGGGATACTAGATGCTATAATATTGTTTGATTTGTAATCATAGAAGTTGGATATTCCTCTAGTATGTCAAATCCCTATCTACATAATGGAATTCCCAATGGGATGAGATTTTGCACCCCACATTTCATCTTCTTCCCTTAATTCTTCTCTTTCCTTTTCTTTCATTTTAAAAAAATGAAAAAAATGGCTATTAAATTGGTTGTAATTTTAAATCCATCCATTATTTTTTCTAATTTGTTTACAGGTTGTTCTTATTAGTTTCATCTTAATTATCTCAATATTTAGTTGAAGTCTAAGTGGTAGTTTATAAGTTATGGCTATTTTAGTAACTGTCTATTTTTTTATGAATAAACAGTCATTAAAACAATCATATATTTTAATCCATAAATTGTTTTTTTCTATCTTTTATAGGTGGTGTGCATGTGTGTTATCTAAATTATGTGAAAATTACATTAAAATATGACATATAGTTTTTTAGATATCATCATTTTACTAATTGTTTATTTTATTAGTTTATTTTTATTTTAGTTGTTTTCTAATTTTTTTTAAGTTTGCAAGTTAATTTTTATTGTATATATTCTAACTTTCTAGTATTTGGTATTTGGAAGATTTTAGGTATTTTAATCTTGTATGTTTTGCTTTTCCAAGACGACCCAAAGCAAAAGAGAAAAAAGGTTATGAGGGTGGAATGAAATTAAGCTAAGGCTTTTTGCCTTACACATTTTGGTTTGGGTTTTAAAAATAATAAATCCACATTTTAGTTCGGGTTATACATACATACATACATACATACATATATATATATATATATGTGTGTGTGTGTGTGTATGTATATGTATATATATACGTATATATATATATATATGTATATGTAAATGTATATATATATATATATATATATATATATGTATATGTATATATATATGTGTGTATATATATATGTGTGTGTATATATATATATATATACATCTATATACATATATATCTATATATACATTATATATATATATACATATTTATATATATATATATATACATATACATATACATATACATATATATACATATACATATATATATATATATATATATATATATATATATATATATATATATACATATATACATATATATATATATATATATATATATATATATATATATATATATATATATATATATATATATATATATATATATATATATACATAGATACACACACACACACACACACACACACACACACACACACACACACACACACACACACACACACACACACACACACACACACACACACACACACACACACACACACACACACAATTTGCTTTTAGTTGTTTATTTTTAAAGGTTTTGCTTGAAGAGTATTCTATGAGTATTTTTTGTACGTATTCTCTCCCCATTTGGGTGACTCAAAAATGGAAAAATTTTAAGTCATTTAGTCTCAAATATTTGTTAGTCCAAGCACTACCTTCCATGTTTCTTTTTAGGATTAGAAATTGGGATTTCATCACTTTCTTGTAAGCCTCTTAGGGTACGTTGACTAGGATGCCATTACTCTGCATTCATACAACCCTGAACATTTGATGGGGTATACAAATGGAGGATAATTATCATTATTAGGCTAAGTAAGATTCATCAGTGATAATCTTGTGATGATAAGGGGAAACCCTACACCATGACATTAAATAACATATTCAAAGAACCCAAATCCAGTAGCTAATGAGGGTTGTAAATCCTATTCATTTAATAATGTTAATCCAAGGTTAGTGTCCAAAGGAAATATGCACTAAGAGAAATAGATCTTTGGTAAATGGTCCCTTCTACCACACTCTATACTTGCAGAAATATAAAAGCACTCTTGTATAAATTCAATCACACATGCATGAAATTAAATCAAACTTTTAAGAAAGTAAATTACTGTATTGAAAATAAATGATAAACAAATAAAACACTTGAAAGTTTATTTTTTTAAAAATAAGAATAGTTATAGACACAAATAAATAAAATAAAAATTTATAACAAAATGATAATTACAAAATAAAGAAATAAATAAAAATACATTGATCCATCTTCTTTGGAATGAGTGGCCAGCTCATTCCTTGGAAGAGAATTTATTCAAACACAAGATTCAAAATAGATTAATTATAATGATAGAAATAAAATTATATTTATTGACTACATTTAGGTGTGGAATGTTGCATTTATAATCTCATGCTTCTAACCAACACCATATTTAGGAGTAACAACCTAGATATTCTAGCCTATCTCAATCTCCGTAAAATATTGAGAGTGCTATTTAGTAAAAAAATGTAATCTATTACAACATATTCTCAATCACCATAAAATATGGGGAGAGCTATTTATTGGAATGAAATTACATAACTCTATATTTGGATACAATTTATAAATGAAAAGTATATATATAAAAAGACTCCAATCGGGAAGCATTATTGTGATGGTTGGAATAGACCAAGAAATCATTAGAATCCATTTATACCATAGCAATTTTGTTAAAGTCTATAGTAGTCTTGATACAGTTTATAACAGCTCTGATGTAGCCCGTAGCACCCCTAATATAGTATATAGTAACTCTAATGAAGTCCATAGAAAATTTTATGTAATCTATATCAAACTTGATATAATCCATAGTAAACCAATGTAATTTAGCAAACTTGATATAGTTTGTAGATACTGAACGTAACTACAGACTGAGCCTAGAGCCACTAGGTGAGTCCATAGTTAAATCTAGAATAGACTAGGTGAGTCAGTATCATGCCAAAATATTGAATCCTCTTTTAGGAAATACTATAGAAGATTCTAACACTATTTCAACATTGTTTTTGAATGGTTAATCTTCATAATTTGAATCATACTAGCTCAGTATGGACTATGTATGTGCATATTGACATCTTTTTTTCTAATAATCACTAGAAATAACTAACAAATATATAACAATGAATTATAAATAAATAACCATCATATAGTACTTGATATTTTATTCTATATAAGACATTAGTTTAAAAAACTACATATAGATCCACTTTCTATACAAGGAAAAGGATGTTATTTTATGCAAGAAAAAGGATGTTATTTTTCTTGTTGTTGAGGATTGGTATTGATGTTGTCATTGATGTCAAAGGTTCTTGAGAAGGTCTTAATGAGGTCTTTGATGAGTGTAGCTATGAGAGAGTATATTTATTAGAAAGATATTATTTTAGTGGTGTGAGAGAGTTTTTCAAAGAGTGTTATTGTTTGATATCATTGAGGTAAGTATGTTTGAGTACTATTTTTTTGAGTATGCAGTGTCTTAAGAAGCCTAGTCATGATAATAATCATAGCATGAAGAGACCTTGTGAGAATGTATGAGATTGGTAGCTTGATTATTATGAGTTCACAAAAACATGAATGGAATTTATAAGGTTGATTGAGATTGCATGTGAATCAATGGAGCACTCGTGAAAGTCTCAAGATGAGTTTACAAGGGTAAGATCTTCAGACCAAGTCTGCACCTTAGACCATTTTCTAGACCCTACCTAGCCTAATGAGGCATCATGAGCAATTTTCAAGAGATATGAAGGATGGTATGGATATTTTAAAGCATGATATAGGTTTTATTACATGAGAGTGAGATATTAAGCATGACATTGAGGTGTTTTGATCATGGATGAGGGCATGAAGGATAGATCAAGGCCT
>JARHVA010003195.1:1970000-2116150 GCA_037957365.1 Torreya grandis | reverse complement strand
TGATTATTTTTGGTTTTAAAACTTTTAATATACCATAATAAGGTCTACATAACTTAATTACACCTTTTTCAAGCTTAATTTCTCTTGAATTAATCCTACCCATATTCAAATCATGAGTTTCTATAGTGTTTTATAACACAATCTGCTTATATAGAGTTAAAACTAGATTTTAAATGCATATTTACCTTAAACATTCCTTCAAGGATTTAAATCATACATGGTGTCTTTATACATTTTATTAATCCTATTAAAACCTCCATATATTCATATTCACACAACTAACTTGATTGCCTTTTGTAGATAGAGTACTTAGAGTTTCTTAACTTGAACTCTTGTCCTATTTGGACACAATCACAAACATATATGCATGAAAGATAAATTTTTAGATGTATCTACTCTTATAATAATTTTCAAGTGAATCATATATTATTTGGATAAGTTATTGATCATCAATCTCATAGATTCATACAGCTTCACAAAATGTGGACATAGTCCAACCATACACCAACTTATCAATTTGCATTACAAAACATTGTTCCAAAATGTCTTTAAGAATCAATACATCACATATTCATCCACACAAAAATTATAAATACAAGGATAAAATAATATTTACTTTAATCATTCTACTTTTATTGATCCTACTTCTTTACATTAGCATCTCAGTCTTTAAGGATATAATACAAAATTATTACTATCAAACTTGTAGTTTCCTATGTACTTCTACCTCTTACACTCATAACTTACTCCTAAATTATAATTTAATTCTACTATGAATATACCATTTAATTCAATCCGAAAACTCATTAAATTTCTATTTTTACATGAGTAACCACTTTTTTGGCAACTTATTTTCATATCAACTACTTAGAAATGGTATGTACATTGCTCTTGTACATTTCTATTTCACCCACACACCTATCTAAGACCTCCTAGATAATTGAAACCCCATTACAAACATTAGACTTCTCCAAAACACTTTTTAAAAACTATAACCTAATTAAAATTTTCAAAATGGTATTTTGGTAGGAAACTCTCCCAAGCCAAATAACACCCAACACAAAGACACCTAATGGATTCTATCACCCTCATTGGGTCCCTATAGGACCTCTAACACCAAACTAAACCCATAATGATCAAGAGACACACTTGAACATTTTGACTTGCTCGATGCCCCTAAATCAATGGTGCTTAGAAAGTGGGAAGTTGAAGTAATGATTTTTCATGTTGTTAAAATAATTTTGAAAAAACATTGATCCTCTCATGATTAAAACATTTTTTGTGAAGGGAGTTTATTGAATCAGTATGACAAGTGAACTCAAGAAAAAAATTGAGTATTTTCCAAAGTTTCCTAAGGTAGTTGTGAAAATGAGGGATGGATAAAGGTATAAACATGAAAATAATAACTTTTATATTAGAAAGATCCATCTTAATCTATCATCATAATACTAATAATATTAAAGTATTCCCAAAATTAACACCAAAAACACACTTTTTATGATTAATCTTGATTTTATATCTAATAAAATGCTCAATGATGATAGCAAGGTCATGAAAATGATCTTTGTGACATTTATATTTGTATGTCAGGTAATCCACATATGTTTTGACTATTTTATGGAAAACATCATGAAAAGTATGAGTCATTTAATGGTGTTAAGTGTATACACATAATATTTTAAAATTTTATCAAATACTGATGATTTACATATTTTAAGAATCTATCAAAACTCAATCTATCTAAGTGCACACCCTAAGGGGTGCATCAAGAAAGGGGTGGATAGACCTTTGGTGCTTTTTAGTATTGTTGTCCCTTATTTCCACATTATTACCAATCCAACTAGATCTCAAAACATTTACCTAAGATATTTCTCCTCCCTTGAGTATTCCTCTAATATTTTCCTCTTTCCATTCCTCCTTTTCTTGTCTTAAACTCCTTTTTCTTAGTCGGTTATACTAGGTTGGCCAGGTTGATCTAGTATAGTTTAGGGGTATTCTTTGCTTTAGTAACTTGTTAGCCTTTTGGTCGACCTAGATTAGACATAGTAAATTGTCCCCAAAGACACATTGGGTTGATTGGGTCGACCTTATATAGCCAACGTTCCTAAAAGGATTTAGGGAAAGATCCACCTATAAATACAAGATCATTTTAGTCATTATTCATATATGCAATCAAGAGTTATTATTATCATTCTTCTTCATAATCTACTCTTTCACCATTCTACTTGAGGAGACTTAGTTTAGGTTTCTTATTTTGAGAATCTAGTCTTGTGAATAAGTCTTATATGCTTTGGCCTTTCTTAGTGATCCTTACAAACCACACCAACCTCTTATGAAGCCCCTTTGGCTAAGGGAGAGATTGAGTCTTGATGGGTTCACATTTAGGTAAGTATATTTTAACTTTATTTTCTTTTTTAGTAGATAGAAGTAGCATAAGTGTTGGCTCGAATAATACTATCTTTCATATTTTATGAATTATGGTGTCACTCATACCTACTTTAATTAAATTTCCCTATACATATTTTTTTTATTGTTTTTAAACCCCACTTTGGTCCATAAGCTTTGGTTTTCACTAGATTAGATTTTACATTCTTGCTATTAGAATAAGTGAATGTTTTAAAACCTTATTACTCCATTAGGGTTATTGTGAAATTATGTTAGACTGTAGGCTTTGTAACCCTTCCTAGCATGATATGTTGTGACATGTGATCCCTTAATCAGGTCTAGTAGATCCCCATATTGGTCATGCTCAATAAGTGTATCCCCAATCATAAGTATAGGTATGTTTTATCTACTCAAAGCTAGGATTAATTTATAGACATGATACATTTCTGATTACATACATTCTGGTGAACCCAATGTGAAACTAACCATTGTAGGGTTTATTTCACTTTTTCATTATTCTAGTCATTATTTTGATCATATATTTTGACATATTGGATCAATTTTATTGACCCAACTATTTTTTCTCTGTGTAGGTTTCTAGGAACAGGTAACTAGATCGACCCAATATATTTTTCTAGCCTTTTAGATAATCAGTTTAGCCTACTAGGTCAATCGAGTTGACCCCTTACCATTTCAACACTTTTTTAGTAGGTTCTTGTATAGCTTGATCGATTCTATCAACCTAGTTTGTAGGTTTTTCAAGCAAGCATCAAGGTTCTTCATCAACAATATTCCTTCATTACATCTCTGATCTACCAAGGTTCCTTTCTACATATTTGTTTCTTTCTTTTCTATCTTTCATTTCACATTTTGTAGTCTTTAAAACTAACCTTGCATAGACAATTGGATCGACACTTCTAACTCAATTTTTTGTTCTATGTGCTATTTTTTGTTCTATGTGCTATTTGTTCAATTTTTTGCAGTGTAGCTTTAACCCTGTTGACTCTATTCTATATTTTTTGCATATAGTGTCAACAGTATACCTTGTTTTAAATTGTAATTAACCTCATATCTATTAGTAATTAGTTCACACATTTCTTTTCTTGTTGTTTGTATGCTTAGAATATCTCACATAGTCTAATTAGGTGTTTTTAATTAATCACTTAATTTCATTATTTCTATTTTATGCACACATGCCCAAATCATAAAAACATAAAAAAATCACTTTAACATTTTATCTACCCTAGGCTAACCCACTTGGATTTGATCATCAAGGGGGAAGCTAACTTTATGTTCTAGTCAAGTATAAGTCATTGTTAATGGTATATTCTAGATAAGCACCCAACACCCTTCTCACTGTGTTGTGTGAAGTGAGGGGGTAGGCCTCAATACCAAGACTATAATATTGCCACTATAGTCCCTTTCAGTCCAAACTACATAAAACCCTCCTTAGATTGTTATATTGTACCTTACTTATAACCAACTTCCAATCACAATTAAAATCATTCTTAATAATCTAATTGACAACCAGATTCACCAATTAGTTAGCTTTACTTTTTAAGTTATTTTCTTTCTCTTTTTTCAATTGTGTGTGAGAAAAATTGCATTAGACAACATTAGTGCAAGGTTTTGTTTTATGTGACTCAATTAGATTGGCTAGCATTGATCTAATTGCTTATGTTTTTCCTTTTAGCTCTTACTTTCCTAGATTAGTTACAAAAACTATCTTATTTCAATTCATACTTGTTATCATCTTTCTCTTTCTCCCTGTTTATTATACTAGATTGACCCAATAAACCTTTTACCTTTCTCAACCCCTATTCACTATATTGGTTTGACCTAGTCAACCTTATACAGTCTACAACTTCTTTTTCCATATTTTTCCTACCTATGTTGTATCAACTTAGTTGACCCTATATAGTTTACAGGTCTTGTTTTCTATACTTGGTCAACCTAATCAACCCTATAGTATTTTATGATTTCCCTATTTATCAATCTAAATCCTTATCTTTACAATTTTTCATTCTATTTACCTCTCTTTCATTAAAATTAAATCTCTTATTAGAATCTCCTTGGATAGCTTGAATCCATTTAGATACTATATGTGATGTTCATTTCTTCCTCTCTTTTCCTCCCAAAAGCACCATCACTCTTGGGGAAAATCTTCTCCTCCTTCATCCATGAACTATAACTTGGTGAAAATAACACCTCAAGATGAAGTTGATGGATCTAATCCTTTCCATACTCACCAAGAATTTTTTCAAAAACTTTAAACTAATGTGGGAGTGATTGATACAAGTTTACTTAACAATCCCACTAGTAATCCTTTTTCTATCAATCCTCCCCTAATACCAATATGGGGAATGCTCCTAAAAACACCAATCCACATCTTGATACAACCCAAATTTTATCCCAAGTCATTCATCAAATGAACATTATGTTTAATTATAATACCCACCAAATGATGTATCTTCAACAACACTTAATCAATGTGGCTAATGAACTTCCAAGTATTCATCCTCAATATAATCCTAATTATATTCCTCCACCTCCTAGGGATTCCTTAGGTAATGTTATTCGTCAACCCATAATGAATAAGAAGATTCTTCAAACTATTCAAAAAGAGTCTTTAGATACCTTCATTATTTATATTGATATTGGTAACATATCTCCAACTATCAAATATGATGGGACTAAAGACCTTGCCTCATTTCTTAAATCCTTTAAAAACCTTTACAAAGAGTGGATCCAAAATAATACATTTATCACTACTAAACTCTTAGTCAAAAATTTTACTAGTGATGTATTAGAATGGTATAATCAAGTTCCCCAACATTCTATTTAGAAACTTGAATATTTGGATAGTCTTTTGGTTAAATATTTTCAACACAATGATCTTCATATAAATTATCTTAGCCACTTCGTCAATGCTAATCAATCTCCCACTAAATTAGTACATGAATTTATCAAAAGATGGAAATATTTAGCTCATAAAGCTAATCATAACATGGAATATTATAATCTATTCAAATACTTTATCATGGCTTTAACTCCTACTCTCCAGTATAAGTTTTGAACCTTTTCTCCTCAAACACTTAATGAAGCTCTTGATCAAGATAAATGTCAAGATTTTATTATGAAGCAATTCAAACCTAATCCTAAACTACTTAAAGAATCTTTCCAAACATCTAATTCTATCACTAGTAATTCTCCACATAAAAAACAAGGGGTTTCCAAAACTGATATTCCTTCACTTTCTCATACCCCTCTTTTAGTTAAATAAATGAACTAATTTTTACCACCCTCAAAACCTTTCATCTATTCCATTGATCCTCCTAAGTGGTATAACCCTAATCTAATTTGGTGGTTTCATGCTAAAATATGGAATTCTCATGAATATTTTATAGGTATCAATAAATTTGTTGTTTCTTATATGCTTGGTGATTCATTCAATCATGAAGCTATGATCAATATTTATCATTAAGAATACATTGTTTCTTCCCAAAAAAAGATAAACTTTCAAAACTTCTACCTCTAATAACCAAGAATTTTATTATAATAATTAAGCAAATATCAAGGATGTTTGTGCCATTGATGCTAATTACAATCAATATTTTAATCATTCTCAATATATCAACACTTCCAAGGTCAATTATCATCATAAAATATCTCATAAAGATCCTATTACCAAGCTTAAAAATCCATCTTTATAAGAACAACTTATTAAAGATACTACCACCTCTAATATTAATTTGAAAGTACCTAAAGAAAAACTTCCTCCTTCCAATCCTCCAACCACATCTATACCTTTCAATAATAATTTACCAACTCATGTTGGTTCTTCTAAATATCATTGGAATTTTCTTGAATAACTCAACTCTATGCCTTGTAAGATTCCACTTATGGAGTTAGTTCATACTTCATCCTATCTCATAAATTCTTTATGCAAAAACTTCAAGAAATTGAATATCCATCCTCCATCGATGAAGAACCACCTTCAATTGATTCTCAACCTACTAATGTCAACACCATTGAAATTGTGTGTCCTTGTTCTAAGCCTTCTATTGAATTCCTTGAGGAGGACATGATCAATGATGAATTTCTTTTTTATGTCGATGATCCACCACTCTTTATTAAAATATCCATTGATACCATTCTTATCTAAAAATTCTTAGTTGATGAAGGCTTTAGTATTAATGTGGCATCCTTGTGGCTTATACAATAACTTGGTTATAATAAGGATCATCTTTAGCAAACACATCTTATTTTTTATGGCTTTGATAAGATAAATCAAAATCCACATGGTTGTATCTAACTTCTATTAACCATAGGTCTTAAGACAATTTGAACCAAGATTATGGTCCTTGATCTCCCTTTATCTTACAATATCCTTCTTGGTCATCCATAGACTCATCAAATTAGAGCCATTGCTTCTTTTAGTAGTCAATTTATTAAATTCTTATATAATAGAAAATGGTACAAGCATGAAGCTAATCTCAATCCATGGAGTATCTATCTTCCTAATCCAAAACCTTAGTATCATATTCTTATAAATCCTAAAATTAACAATGTTCCTTTACCTGATTTCATCAACATGATTCTTGATTTATAACTTACTCTTATGGATTTTGATGATGATGGGCCTAATGAATTATAACACACTTGCAATACTACCAAGTTACCTCCATATATTTCATAATGGCTTTCTCCTTCTCTATTAATCAATCAACTGTATTATTCCTCTTATTGATGAGATTATCAATTTTACCCCTCAGCGTTCACTTATAATGATTTTGGAGTGGCTAAATTATTTCAACATCTTCTCATCAGGGCTCCTCATATATGCAATAATATTAGGATTTCACCTTTTGAAATTCCCCCTAATTTTCAGGGTTATGTGATTTATCCAAAACATGATGGCAACTATATCATGGTATAAGCTTAATCTAAAGACTTGGGTGTCTAGAATTACCAAAAATGTTAGCCCAAATCCATACTTTTAATTGGGATGTGCATACTATTTTTGTGGATCATACCTTAGATATTTAGGGTCATGTGCCTCTTATCAATTCTCCACTTATTATTACTCCTTGGGTGGTAGAGAAAATTAAGCCTTTTGAACCTTCAAAAATATCTACATCTCCTTTACCACCTATCAATACAATCATTTCATTCAATCCTTCTCCCATCATCAAATCCACCGATATACCAATCTCTTCTATTTCATCTACTTCTTCTACTCCTAAAATTACACTAGATGCCAAGGTAACTGATGTCTATCAAATTCGTTTTGCATATGATAACCATGGAAATCAAATTCTTGATATTGAAGTAAATGTCAAATATTATGGTCCTATTCCTACCTTAACTAGTGATGAATCTATTATTGAGTTACTTCATGCCTAGGAACCTCAACTTCCTCAGCAACATCATAAACTTGGAAATTTCAATACTAAAACTCCTTACTTTGATAACTTTATTACTAAAATTGATCCTAAAATAATAAAATTTTAGTCGTACCTAATACACCATACCACTTTCAAGATGGTAATGTCATTCTTATTGAAGAAACCACTTGTATCGGATATGGCATACCATATTTTCTTTCACCGATTATAGTTTCTTGAGAGCTTTCACCTATTGAACATGATAATTTTAGCCTATTCTTTGACAAATATCATGAATCTTTTTCTTGGTCCTACAAGGACATGCCTATCATTAACCCTAGCATTGTGGTGCATTATATCATTACTTATTCTAATTACAAGCCTTTGTATCAAAATCAAAGAAAATTTCCACCTATAGTTTCAACCTTATGTCATAATCAAATCACCAAATTACTTGATGCTAAATTTATCAAAAAAGTAGATTATTTTTAATGGGTTTCCAACATTGTTCCCATTCAAAAGAAAGTCATTATTGTCATTTGCATTTATATTGATTTCCACAAACTTAATCTTTCTTGTTCCAAGGATAACTTTCCCTTACCTTCAATATATGCCATCATCGATTTTACAACTGGTTATGAAATGTTATTTCTTATGGATGGTTTCTCAAAATACAATTAGATTTATATCACTCTTGAAGACCAACATAAGACTAATATTACCATGGAATGGGGCACCTATTACTATGTCAAAATTCCATTCGATGTCCAAAATTTTAGAACCACTTGTCAATGTGAAATGACTCACATATTTCATGATCTCATTCACAAAAGTATTGAAACTTATGTGGATGATCTTATTTATAAATCTAAACATCATAAAAATCATCTCTCTGATCTTGCTATCATCTTTGACCGTCTCTTTAAATATAAATTTAGACTTAATCCTTACAAATGTGTCTTTAGAGACACATCTAGAAAATTATTAAGATTCTTAACCTCTCTTCATGGCATTGATATTGACCATACAAAAATTAATGCTATTATCAACATGCTCATTCCTCATTCTATTCCCAATATTTGTACTTATTTTAACAATCTTAGGAAAATTAGATGCTTCATCCCAAAAATGTCATATCAAATTCACTCTATCAATTCCCTTATCAAGAAAAGTACTAGTTTAGAATGGATAGATCCATGTCAAAAACCCTTTGATAACATGAAAGAGTCTTTGCTTCATCCACCTACACTTCATCCTCCTTATAATGATAAACCTTTGATTCTATATACTTCTTCCACACCTATTTCAATTGGGATAATGTTTTCCCAACAAGATGATATGGGAAGAGGGTATGATATCTACTACATTATCTAAGGCCTCATCGACTATGAAACATGTTATACTAAAATTGAGCATGATTGCCTCACTATCTATTTTATGGTTGAAAATATTCATCACTATATGCTTTAACAAACTACTTATGTCATCATTCATTCTGACCCCATTCATCATTTCTTCTCCAAAGCCTTTCCTCTTAGAGATAGAATTGGCAAATAGATGGTCCTCTTTATGGAATTTCATCTTCATATCATCACTCAAAAATATATTAAAGGGCAAGTCATAGCTGACCAACTTGATATAACTCCCATTATAGCCACTTCTTCCCTTAAAAATGACCTTCTAAATGATAAAATCCTTTACATTGAAGGTATTAATCAATTTATCTCTCTTATAGATTTTTTTCATAGCTTTAATATCAATCTTGAAGCTAATAAACTTTATGAATCTTTTACTCCCTCTGGTACAACTAAACTAAAGGTAGTTATTGAGGAGATCCCTAAAATCAATGTTGACTTGCATGAAGACACTTAGACCCTTCACTTTGATGGTGCTAATGCCTTCAAAGAGTTGGCACAGGTTGAATTATCACAAGTCCTCTTGGTAATATAATTTCCTTAGATTTTCTCTTCACCTTTGATGTCACCAACAATATGGCCAAGTACGAAGCTCTTATCTTAGGCATGAGAGCTACTCTTGACTTAGGCATTCAATAGCTTCATGATTTAGGTAAGTCTCAGCTTATTTTCCATCAAGGTAGTGGTGATTATCAATGTAAAATTAAAAAACTTATCACCTATCATCAAATTGAAACCACTCTTGTTAAAGATTTTATCTCTTTTACTATTGAGCCTATTCCTAGAGATCAAAATTCCATTGATGATTCTCTTGCCTCTTCAGCTTCTCTATTTCAACCATATCAAGTTCATTCCAATCCTTCTTTTATTATATAAATAAGAAAATATCCATCTTCAACTCAACTACCAGATTCACTTATTTATCATATTGAGGTTGTTACCATTAGAAAAATCCCTTAGTATAAAGACATCATTCAATTATTAGAACACCAAACTTATCCTCCTAATTTATACATAAAAAGACATGTATTTGCAAACAAGATTTCAAGTATGTATTTTGACACAATATCCTTTACTATCATAATGTTGAAGGTACCTTTCTTCATTATGTTATGAAATATGAGGTCCCTCCTATTCTTGAAAAAGCACATGGGGGAATTTGTGGTGCTCACTATAAAAAACATGTTACATCATGTAAATGCCTATGTATGGGTTAATTTTGGCCTACTCTTGAAAAGGATGAAATTGAATATGATAAAAAATGTACTCTTTATCAGCTTCATGATGATCTTATCCATCACCTCCAATTGAAATTCAAACTATTGAATCTCCTTGGCCATTTCCTACATGGGTATTTGATCTCATTGGTAGACTTCCTTTCTCCTAAGATGGGCATGTCTTTATCATCACTGCTACTAAATATTTTACCAAGTGGGTAGAATCCATACCCCTCATTAACATAACTGGTCATACTATTTCCAAACTTATTATTAACCAAATCATTTGTTGCCTTGGTGTTTCCCATACCATCATTTAAGACAATGGTGTTAATTTCAAAAAATAAACATGTTAAATAACTTTGTAACCAATACACAATTAATCGCAAATTTTCCATGCCTTATCATCCATAATGTAATGGTCAAGCTGAGGTTACCAATAAAATTCTTCAATATAAAATTAATGAAACTTACATGGATTAGCATATTAATCTTTACCCTGCACTTTGGGCCTATTGGACTAGCATACACACTACCTCTAGGGTAACTCCATTTTCTCTAGTTTATGGTTCTGAGTCAGTTATTCCTTTATAAGTTGATCTTACCTCTCTTTGTATATCTTTTCATGGAATTATTTTTGATGAAGAATAATGTGAAGCACACCTTCATGCCCTTGATCTTCTTGATGAACATCATCTTTATGCCTTGCAACATAACTGCTAATACAAGGCTCTCATCACTCGACAACATGACAAATGTGTTAAATTATACACTTTTAATGTTTGTGATCTTATCCTTAAATTATATTACACCCATATAAAATAAGTTAAATATCCCCAAAAATGGTGGGGCCCATATTTAGTTAAAAATATTCTTGGTCTAATCACTTATCATCTTCAAAAAAATGAAGGTTATGTTTTTAAAGATCCTACTAATGCTCAATTCCTTAAAAATTACTTTTCCTAAACATTTACTTCTTGTCATGTTTTCTATCTATATCTATCTAATAGTTTTTATAGGTTACTTAAGCATGGGTCTCTCCCTATGTAATAGTTCCCTCTTTTTCAAAAACCTTTAGTCCTCTCTTTTAGTATTTTAATTTATAGATGTACCATAGTCTTCTACATAAAAATATATGTTAGCTTGTTTTCTTCAATTTCCCTCTTTTTTATAATAAGGAATCACACTTTACTATCATTGTATCCCATTTTTCCCTTTGTCACATTTTTTACAATTTGAAGCAATTTAGATTGTTCCATGTGTCACTCCTCTTTATTTCCCTTTCCTTTTCACATTGGCTAAAACAAGGTCAAATTAAAGATAACAATTGTGTTTCACCTTGATGTATGAGACTCTTAGATCCCATGCTCTTTGAAGTTCTCTCTCTTAGCAAACTTATCCCATGTATTAAAATGAAAGTCATTTTTAACACCCATGTTTGGTTTTCCAAATTTGTATGGAGGAGGAATAGAAAATTCCATCAAGAAATTTTAAAGCCAAATCATTTGAAAAAAAAGGCATTGATATCTAAAAGGCAACATACAAAACTCAAAATTCAAATACACACTAAAATATGTGATTTCAAGCACATCTCCTATCTCCAATCAAAGCTCAAACTCCACAGTTGGCCTCACATAGAGCCAAGGTCCTTTGGGGTGCATTAGGTCATTAATTGGATTAACAATTTTAAAAAAATACTCTATGGTGATACCTACTTTCTTATGCAAGTACCCAATCTTCACAGTAGACTGACGACTCTATAAGGGGCCTTGAAGAATGGGGAACACATCATGGGGAGGTAGGTCCATTTTAATATTCATGCATATATCTTTCATGAGATGATATATATACTCCTCTTTTTGATATAAGACTTGTGTTTCTAAGATAAGTTATTCATAGTACTTAAGGTAGAAAGTCCTCTTGTTCTGACAAACCTAATTTGAGTGTATTGACTTTGATAAAGAGTTCATCTACCCTAGTTTTTCCTTCATTATCCCCTCCACCCATTTAATTTTACCCATTTGATAGACAAATTTTGATTTCAAATCTATTTTACCTTCATATTTAATTCCTTCTTCTTCATCTCTTAAAAAAAAGCTAGCACTACTTTGTTTCAGTTTTATTTATCCTTAGAGAGAAACAACATGTTTGAACAATGATGGATTTATTCTTTTTTTATACCATGATTTTACATTTCCTACGCTTACGTTACTTTCATTTTACCATTTGTCATTATTTTCTTTGTCTTGTTTTTATATAAACCTGAGTTGGTACCTTTTTTCCATTATTGATTGTGGTTGGCTTGTTACCTCTCACTCAATAATGTTGTTTTCCCTTTTTATGCATCTTTTTTCCATTGTTGAGTGAGATTTGGATTGTTACTTCTCACACATAGATGTTGTTTTACCATTTTATTTTATTTTTGTCATTGATTTTATTTATTATCCTATTTGACATGTATCCTTGGTTTGATTTGGTGAGTTTGCCTTCTTACTTAAGGATAGCTTGTTTGAGTTTTTCATTCTTTAGTAGCCTTGGATTTTTGGTTACCTGATTTACTCTTGTTTTTGACTTGGTGTTTTCATCTAACATAACACATATCACCCCATCTTTCCAAATTTCCCAAGTACATCCTATCCTCATAAAACCATCTATCTTGGCTTTTCTTACATTTTTTTTTTGCTCTTTAGTTTTGTATTTTTGGGTTTAACAAAAGTAGTCTTTGTGCCCATCAAAATCAAAACTAATAACATAGTATAAAACCATTTCATGATAGAGGTAAATCAAGGTATACATTAAATTTACTTTTTAAATTAGTTTCCCTTTTCATTCATTTACTTTCAGTTATTTTATGCTTTAAAATACTAAATTTTTTTTAGCATTAGCATTGTGTGTTACTATGTTCTTTCTTGAATCACCATCCCCTATTCCACCTTAGTGAAATATGATGAGCTTAGAGTGGGGAATATGTATACACATAATATTTTAAAATTTTATCACATACTAATGATTTAGATATTACAAGAACCCATTGAGAGTTAATCTCTCTGAGCACATGCCCTAAAGGGTACATCGAGAAAGGGGTGGGAAGACCTTTGGTTCTTTTTAGGATTGTTTTACCTTAGTTTCACATTATTACTAATCCAACCACATCTCAAAACCTTTCCCTAAGCTATTTATCTTCCCTTGAGTATTCCTCCAGTCTTTTCCTCTTTTTATTCCTCTTTTTCTTATCTTAAACTCCTTTTTGTGAGTCAATTGTACTAGGTCAACTAGGTTGACCTAGTATAGTTTATGGGTATTCTTTAATTTATTAGCTTATTATCCTTTTGGTTGACCTAGCTCAGACCTAGTAAATTATCCCTGAAAACACATTGAGTTGACTAGGTCAACCCTGTACAATTGATGTTCCCTAAAATATTTAGGGAAAGATCCACTTATAAATAAAAGATAATTTTGATCATTATTCATATGTGAAATCAAGAGTTATGATTTTATTTCACTTTTTCACAATCTACTTTTTTAGTAATCTATTTGAGGATACTTACCTTAGGTTTCTTATTTAGAGAATCTAGTATTGTGGATAAGTCTTGGATGCTTTGGCCTTTCTTAATGATCCTTAAAAAACACAAAAACCTCTTATGAATACCATTTGACCAAGGGAGATATTGAGTCTCAATGGGTTCACATTCAGGTAAGTATATTCTAGCTTTGTTTTCCTCTCTTTTAGTAGATAGAAGTAGTATAAGTGTTGGCTTGAATAATACTATCTTACATATTTTATGTATTAGGGTGTTACTCATACTTAATTTAATTAAAGTTTCATATACATATTTTATTATTATTTCTAACCCCCACTTTGTGCCATAATATTTGGTGTACACTAGATTAGATTTTACTTTCTTGCTATTAGACTAAGTGAATGCTTTAAAACCTTAAAACTCCATTAGGGTTGTTGTGTGATTGTGTTAGACTATAGGATTTAGAACCCTTCCTAGCATGATATGTTGTGACAAGTGATCCCCTAATTGGGTCTATTAGATCCCAATATTCATCATGCTCCCACTTAAATAGTGTATCCCCAATCAGAAGTGTAGGTATGCTCTATCTTCTCTGAGCTAGAATTGATTTATAGACATGATGCATTTATGATTGCATACATTAAGATTACTCATAATTTTTAAGGCTAAAATTAATCTTAACATGAAAATAAGTTCCAAAATCAATGGAAAATTTAGTCTTATGTTCATATTTTAAGGTTATATGAATTTGAATATACCCCAATAAATCATTCATGATGGAAATCATATCATATTCAACTAGGGAATCAACATTAGCATCAATAGAAGATAGAGGAAAATTGATCTTTACTAATGCTAAGTTAAGTTAAGAAATTCAATACAAATATGAATGTCCATAATGAATTTATTACAAATTTATTATATGTTGCATACCCATTCAAATTAATCTATTAGTTTAATAAACTTAATATCTAGGATTTTAATGATTTCCTTGTGACAAAGCATAAAAAACCTTATGGTTCAATTTAAATTGCTTATGGCGAATATGTTTCACATCAGAATAGGTAAAAATTTAGGTAAAATTATTCTAGGTTCAATACCATGATGTCTTCATATGACCAAGATAAAAATTCATTAAATATATAAAGGATTAAACTATATATTTTTATCTCTTTAGGTTAGAGATCCTTAAAGATAAGGATGGTTCAAGGATTTGTATATGTTATTAATTTTTATTCCTTATTTTACTTATTTATCATTTCATTTATTTCTTATAAATGACATGGTTTAATAGGAATATTGGAGAGAGGATCAGGCTTAAAATTGACAATAGTAACAATGTTATGAAATTAGGGAAGTACATTCTCAAAATGGTAAAGCTTATGTTGTTGGCATAGAATTTGAGGATATGATGCATGAATAAGTTATAATATGGATTTATCACTAGTAAGAGTAAGTATTGGGTCATAATATTCAATATATACCTTCATATCAACTATTTTATTGCATTTTATATCAAATTTTGAGTGGAGCTATCTCATAGTAGCATTTTTTGAATATAAGGTAACTTTAGGATCTTTAGGAGGTGTTTATAATTTTTTGGTATGATATTATATTGGTTGAAATTTTTTGGTATAATATAAATAGGATGAACCATATTAGGTTGGCCACTACAAGATGGTAAAATAAGGTTAATATGACATGTATTAGGTTAGACAACATAGTTTGATAAAATAAGGATAGATTGAATTGTATCAAGTTAACTAATAAAATTAGTTGAAACAATAGTATGTTTGATTATATCATTTTATTTTATACATTTTTATGAAATAAATACAATAATTTTGATGTTAAAAATAAGGTCACTTAGTATGAACACTTCTTGGGTTATGGTTGATACCATTAGCAAAAATGAGCAACATTGGTAATACTATTTTGATGTTATTTAAGTGCTATCCAATACAATTATAAATGTCAATATTTTATTCTATAAATGTAACAAAAAAAATAAGTTCTCTCTAATACCATTATGTGGGTAAAATTAAACTATATCAGTAATACTTAAGTGTTGAGTGGTATATCTAGGAAAATCTATGTGATTTTAAACTGAATCAAGTTGGCTAATACAGGTAGATAGATTAGGATGAAACTGAATTGTATCAAATTATATGGTACAATTAAAAAGTATTGAATAGCGTAAATGATATAAGAGAATATTTTTGGTGAGATTTATGGGAAAAATTATTGATCTATTAAAGAACACATTGAGTGTTCTACAAAGGTGGATTAATAGGAGGAACATAGCCTTCAATTTTATCATCATCTTATTCATAAATTGAGTAAAAATCAGGATAAATGTGAACTAATTAAACATCATGATAAAATAATGGATTATATAAATATAATTATGATAATGGAATACTTCCAAGTTCCATGATTAGGACTGGTAAAATATATAATCAACATCATAATATGGGTAGCTATTTATTGTACACATAATTTGTTAAGAGTTATTATTAAAAATATATTTATCAAACCCAAAAAATTGGTGTAAGGATCTATGATAAGTAATTAGGGACCTTATAAAATATTTTCTACCCCTAGGTCATTTCATTGTATCTTTTATATAGGTAGCTTAATTATAATTTTGAGGTGGGATCTCACTATCATCTTAAATCAAGGTAAGGTTCATGTCTCATGGTATAAGAGATGGAGCAAACCATTCCAATATGTAATGAGATAATATAGTAGTGTTATAAATGGTTTTAAGTTAATTATGTTCATCAACATCACAGTAAATAAGAGTCACTTGCATATCAGGATGCATGTGGATGAACTTGTGTAATAGGGAAATATTAATGTGTGGAATAGTTATAAAAAAATATTGAGACTTAGGTTTAGTAAATTATAAATCCCATGAGTTTAGATCATATTCATTCATGTATTTATTAGAATAATAATTTAACTTTATCCATTAGATACCTGAAAAAGTAATAATAATCATGCATTGAGTCCAAGAATGGCCTAAAAGGAGATCATAAGATAGAGGAAGACATAAGACTATAAAGTTGTGTACTATTTTGGGTCCAATAATAAGTGGGATACAAATAAAATAAAGGTGTTTTTGGTTATTCTTATCAAATCCATGACATATATGTCTAATTTATTCAAGGTCATGTTTGGAAAATCCTAGTTTTTGGATTAGCCAATGGGAGGTAACATTAATTCATGAACCATTATTCACTAAGAATTTTCTTATCTTAACATCATTAATAATTATTATAGTAAAGATATGTGGTTCATTAAATTTAAAGAGGACCTCATCATTAATCATGTCATAATCAATAAACTATATCGATAATTTCTTATAAGGTGGATGATGAGATATGGTTTCAACTGTATGTAATTATGTAAGTGTATGGCCTTATAAAAGTTGAGAAGATGGTTTAGGTTTAATATATGGGGACTCTTATATGTTTTAAAAATTTTACATGAAAATATATTGATGATATTATTATTTTATCATGAGTTATATCAAATTAATATTACAAGGAATGCAATTAGGAACATTTGGGAAGTTCTATTGTGATGAATTTTGATATGAACCATAGCAATATTTTATAGAGTTTGTAGTATGGACTTTAGTAGGTAATGTATTAGAATGAGTGGTTGAGAATATTATGGTAGATTAGGATCATCATTAGGTGCAAAATTGGGATATGGGGTAGTAATGATGTCTTTAATAAGAATTTATGTAGGAGAAGGCTTCTTATATTTAGCAATGATATCTTTGTGAGTGGGATTACTAAGGTAGTAAACCTTATGAACATTCACATATTGATAATTAGTATAGTAATGGTCAAATTTATCATAAATAAAATATGTGAATTCTTTTGAATGTTGTGTATTTTAATTATACATTTGAAGGGGTTTATAATATTTATGATTTTGGTAATGATGTTTAAAGTGATTAGCTTGATGAGTTTGGCAAGAAATACTAGATTGGTTCCTTATTCTTTATAATCTTTTTGATATCCTTTATATATACCATTATGGTGGTGTAAAAGTATGAAAAATGTTTATATGTTGATACTAACTTTCTAAGTTATTGTAAACTCAAGGGAAGGTGGGTGGAATTTTGATTATTTTTATTGGAGGCTCCTACATGGGGTTGACAAGGCTTGTTTTAAGATATATTAGAATTTATTGTATTGTATTAGGTTTGAAAAGATTATTTATTGGGACTTTAAGGTGGTCAAAATAATATCATAAGGAAATATTTAATTTTTTCTTGATTTAATGCCTCTCTTAAAGTGTGAGGGGAAAAGATCCTATGTAAAAGGGGCCTTAATAGGGGTAACAAAGAGTTTGAAGAAAATTTCATCACTAATGTTATGGTCCAATTTATGCAATAAATATTTACATCACTAAATAAAATCATGGATAAATTCCATAGGTAATTTATTTACATTAATTATTATTTTTAAGGATATTTTCAATAATTTCATTATGTTGGAATTACTTAACTAGAGCGTTGACTAGATCCTCTATTTGTGTAATGTAATGAATTAGAAGTTTATTATACCATTATAATGAATATAAAACTAATGTTTTGGATATAATTTTAATATATTCATAGGTTTTACTTTGAATCTATTCCTTATATAGGTTACTTAATGATTTAAGATGTAAGGTAGGATTGGTGGTTTTGTAAAATGTGATGGTTGGATAAATGCTTCCAATATCCATAGACATAATGTAGGGAGATAAAGGTTTATTATGAAGGTGTTAAATAATAATATTTTTAATTATAGGTTGGAGAATAATATTTCCATTGGAATTTCTAAGTGAATGAAGAATGTAATTCTAATATGGTTGATTTTAAAAAACTTGAATAACTTGATTAAACATTTTGAATATGTGGTTTTACATTTGGATTATTTTGTTGTTTTTGGAATTTTAGATAAGTGCCATTTATTTAATCACTTGTGTAAGGAATTGGTAGATAAAAATATGAGTGTTTTGATTATAATTTTTATAATTATTGATAGGAGGAGGATTGTTAAGGGGAGGATTAGAAACATTGGTGTTAAGAGGAGGTCTATTAATGGTATACATAGTAATAATAATGGACAAATTAATAGAATAATCTGATTTTGAAAAGATAAAGAAGTACATTTTTTGGGGTGTAAATGGTATTAGTATCATGATTTTCGACAATCTAATTAGGATCTCCTATGTATGAAATTGGGTTGGTGTTAACCATGCTAGATTCAGGAGACCAAAGATGCAATTGAGAAAACTACACCATGTGGTCTTTCCAAAAATGGTGGGCATCAAAGGAATGTGAGGGAAACCCATGTTAGACATAAATAGGTTGAGGATCGATATAAATTTCCTAAGAGGATAATTTGTGATGAAAATATGGAAAATAAGGATATATTAATAAAATTAGTAAATTGTACCAGCCTGACCAATGCAGTTAGAGATAAAAATTATAATAAATTGTATCAAGTTAGATGATATATTATAGAAAAATTTAGAAATATGACAAATTTTATTATAGTTTAAAATTTATTTAGAGACACAACAATAAAAACATACTATATCAAGTGGGTTGATACAGTGTAAATAGAAATGTATCAGACTAGATGACATAGTTGGATAAAAAATCAAATTCTATCAGGTTAGTTGATATAATGGTAGAAGTAGGAAAATATATGTAATTTTCAAATAAAATTGAATATGTAATATATTATATTAGGTTGGATGATACAATTGTAGACACAATATATTTTATTATGTTATCTAAAATAGTTTGGTTAATAACTAAAATTTTCACCAAAGTGTATCATGATGGTGAAGGTAATGTTAATAATCAAAAGAAAAAACATGAAAATAATTCAACTAGACATTGGAAAAGATTAACATCAATGTGTGGGATAAGATGACAAAAATGTAATAATCGTATTTTACTCTATAGACTAGGATAAAAATAAGAGGTCAATAATATATATTTTTTCATATACTTGGATGATAAAATGATGGTGCTCGAGGTAATCCACACTTGATGTCAAGGGTATAGGCTTTCAAATCCTATACCTATGATATGGTGTATAGTTATAAATAGACCCCAAGATAAATAAAAGATGTAAAATCTATGTAAAATTTATATGAAGGATATAATAAGGAAACCACATCCAAGGAATTTATGAACAATGGTAACATATATATAAGATAGTTATAAGCACTAAATTAATTAAAATGCTTTATTATGAAATGGTCCAATATGAGTTGTTTATCTAACCTAATGTGGTAAATAAAAATATAAAAACACTATAGCTATATCAACTTATTCAGTATTACAAATAAAATAAGGAAAATAACATACCTACCATAATAACACTAAATAAATCATTTGTAACTATTAAGTGAACAAATGAAAGAGAATAATGATAAGGATAGTTATATTTGGATTGATTCATCTATGATTCAATATCCCCATTTTATATAGTGGCTCCTTTCAAGATATGTTGGAGGATGAATTCCTCAAATGGAAAGTTGAAGACCTATGTATCCTTATTTAAGGACTCCAAAGACCATATGTACCTATTTGATTCAATTTATCACACTGAGCTTCAAAAACCTTGAGAAATACTTGAAATCCAAGAATAAGACTTCACAATCTAATTATTTTTATTATTTAAGGGTATAAATTCAAGATAAAGTATAAAAAATGAGTGTTTTGTGTGTTGGTAATGATAATTATAAGCCCTATATATATCTATCCAATCCTATAAATAACCATGAACTCTAAGTCAATGGTTTTGGCCAAGATCATATAGTTAAAAAAGATGTTAGAATACTTTAAAATGTATCAAATAGGAAATTATAGTTGGGAATAAAAGGAAGAAATTATAATTTTATTGGCAAGACTAGTAGATTATAGGGAAATATAGGCATGAAATAGTTTTTATCACCCACGGTGATATAAAATAAATATAGGATGTCTAAAAAACTATACTTAAGGAAACAAAGAGAGAAGACATAAAAAAACTTTAAGTAAAACTAATATTAAATAAGGTATGAAATGATAATATGCAAACATATCTTGAAAATTACCATGAGTAAATCCTACCCCATTTTTGGTATATCCTTAACATGTGTGCTCAATGAAATTAAACCACCAAAAAAAATCTTGTTAGAGAAACCATTAGTAAATTGCTAAAGATGGAAAATATCATGTTTATAGATTTTATGTAGCCCTTGAAAAAAATATGTAGTACCCAATGAAGGACAAAAATATTCAAATATTTCTAAGCATCTTGGGTTGTAGCCAATTTTTCATGACTTCAATTTTATTGAGTTTGAATCTGAATCCTGATGTTATAGTTATATGCCTAACATACTCAAATTAATTATAAAAAAGAGACTTGGATCATTTTTGAAATAATATGTGGTTTGAGAGAAGTTTTAATTCTATGATGAGGCGATGTAAATGATCTTCTTAAGTTTTTATATAGATTAGGATATCAATAGTGAAGACTAAAATGAAATTTTGTAGGAAAGGATGAAAGAGTTTAATCATCAATCATTAAAATTTTAATGGATCATTGGTATCACAAAGGGCATGAAAAAAATTCAAAGTGGATATCATTATTAAATAAATATGTTTTGGAAATTATTGACTATCACTCCTTTTAAGCCTAATATCAACATTAGGATAGTCATAAGGTCAGTCATTAATTACATGTTAGCTTTTTAGAGGCCTATACCATTGATTTTCAAAGTAAATATGAAAAAATATCTTCAAACGTACTTCTGAGTTCATAAAAGCATCAAGGGGTCTAAAATTTCAGGTTCGTCTAATCTTTAAAGTTGGTCTTAAGAATACTCATAAGGTCATAAATACATCAAAAGGTTCTATTTGAATTCATTAGGTCATAAAAAGGGTGGAGATATTCTATAAGGTTTCATAAAGCTACTTTGATATTTAAAACCTCTCCATAACCCTTCAAATCCATACGTATGTTCAAGAATGCATTTGATTAAGTGTTTTTCTCTTCTTTCTCCCTCTTTGAGGAATATTTCAAACATTCCAATGTGGAAGGAGTACATTCAAGCTGTGACCAAGTTGTTACCTTTCTTTAAGCCCTCATCCATGGTAGTCTCCATTTATCCTAGCTTTCTAGGCATGATTTTTAGGATTCTTAATGTTATGATGAAGAAAACATCATGGTTTCAAGAGTATTTTCTAGGTCTATAGGTCTCATGCAATAATATACATGATACATGGGTAAATAACTTATAGGCCCACAAGATTGAGGTATAGGTTTTGATAGGTATTTACATGATTTTAAATATAGGAGAATATAAGTATGAATTTCACAAACCCATGAATTAGTTATAAAACATTTTCATGATTGGATTGAGATTACACATTACCTTAATGTTCCAAATCTCCTTCAAACAAGCCATTAACAAAGGGATCATAATGTTTTTTATGTTGACTGAGGAAAGTTTTAGGTTTTAATTCATTTTTAAATTCTTTTGAATGATCTCAAGCATGATAGATTTTTAAGAAGTCAAGACTATCATCCGTGACCAAGTGGAAATCTCCCAAGAGAGAAGATAAAGTTTAAATCATAGAACTTATCCAATAAAAACATTTATAGGTTATTTTGAAAGATTTGGAACATAAAATGAAGGAATAATTGATCCAAATGAACTATATATCAGTGCTTATAAGCCATCCAAAGGAATAAATAAATTTAGATCCTTGAAACTAGGATAAGACCATTTTTGCAAGGTTTTCAAGTAAGACGGTCATATTATTTATTACTTATGCAAATGCATTATTATTAAAGAGTTTAGAGATGGTTTTTAAAGGTATTAAGGTAATTAATTATGGTATATATATGCATTAATAACCAATAAATAATGTGTATTCAAACAATAAATTTGTAGACTAGAATGTATGAAAGTTGTAAGGGTTTCTGGCAAGAAACATTAATGTTCCATCATTATCCTATAGGTGCATGGCTTGAAACAAGTCCTAGGGAGTATTAAGAGGATTTATAAAACCTATCATATATATTAATACTATTTATGAATGATTAAAATGTGTCATTTACCAAAGAGTATGATAGATAGAGCTAAACCTCCCTAAAAACCTAAGACTATGTTTTCAAATTTTAATTGTTTTTGAGTATTATAGAGCATCAAAATGAATTACAATTTTTTTATAAGTATCCCTAAAAGGTTATTCTAAATCATGGAAGTATTATGAAATATTTAAAGTTTCTAAAATTTTCAATAAATAACTCACAATTCTATAGACCAAGTCGGGAGGTTTCAAACTTGTCAGAAAGATTTCATGAGAATCTAAATTATTTCAAGAAGATCACATGATTGTATAATGCATGTATTGTCCAATAGTAGGGGTTTCATTAGTTTTAAGCCTAAAAAGGTATTGAAAGACTTATTTATGTGTTTAATATGATGCAATACATAATAAATATACATTTATTATTAGGTCTACCATGATTCTTATCGGAATCAAGATTTGTTAGGTTTGCTCATGGATATCTATAGGCATTTAAATAAGATCATGTTTTTCAAGGTTAACATAGCTTAAAAGTGACATGACATAGATGTATATATGACTAAATTATAAGTTGAAAACATGGTTTCAAACATGTCCAGGTGTGTAAAAAATCTGTAGGGTAGATAGGTAGAAACTTGTGACCTTGATAAGTTTAGAAATTGAGGTGTTTTAGACTTTCGGAGAATATTCTTGATTTTCAAGGTAGAAACATGATTTTAAAATCCACAAAGAGGAATTTAAGTTATAAAATGATATCTAAAATGTATTTTAAGACACATAACACAAATTTTAATCCTTCTAAATTAAATAAGCATGAATGATGAACTTAGATTGAGAATTATAAAGGGTGCATGATCTAGCTTCAATAGAGTTGCGGGTAGGTCTTTAAGGTTAGATTCAAGAAATTTATATGCCTATATAATGTATTTGATGGAAATAATGAGGTCCTCAAATTTTTTTGAACATATTTCTAAAATTTTTATTTTTATTTTAAGGGTATGCATGTAGGCTTATGAGAGAACTCAAACATGTTTCATGGCCTCAAGACTTTAAAGAGAAAGTTGTAGGCTTGAAAGAGGAAAAATGAAGCCTATATGCTATGAGTTCTTCTCTACATGGTCTTATTAATCATATAATGTTGTTGGGTAGAGTTTAAAAAGGTAAGAACAAGTTTCATGAATTTTAATATCATTCAAACATGTCCTTAATGTTTTCAAAAGTTTTATAGCATCAAAACTAAACTTTTATGGGCCAAAGATCAAGGTTTTCATGGAAGTTAGATGTATGTAAAGAAGTGAATCTTCATGAGGTTCCAAATATGGTTAAATCACCTACAGACATACAAGACAAGTTTTTTCATTGATTATATAATGAATTCAAGGTTTGATGATGTGGAAGTTGTAGGGTTATGCATGATGATATTCTAGTAAGAGACATACACCTACATGTTTGTAGGCAGGACTACAATTTCCAATGAAGGTTTCTTGATTGATCAAGGTAAAATAATGTTTTAAAAACTTCTCAAGACACATTATATAGATATATATCCCTTTTTTAATGATCATATGAGTCTATATAAGCCTTTTGTATTCATGCAAATTAGCATGTGATAACCTCTACACTCAACTCCCTGATGTCTAGACAGGATAAACAACATAATGGATGGACTAGGGGTCTGGTTGGTTATTGAATGGAATGGGATTTTGGATAGGTGGTGGTAATGTATTATTGTGATATAAATATAATATCTCGATAGCATCATGATGTTAAATATGAGCATCAAACTATGTGGAGATAGATATCTAAAATACTTCATTCTCTAATTCATAATAAAATGGAGTTCTTGGTCAATGCTAGGCTTAGGGAAATGAGGGATATTGGGATGAATAATTTATGGGATAAGATAGACTATATTGGGTTGAATTTTCTTGGCCAATGTCATCCATTAGATGTGAATGATATAATATGAAGATGACCTGATGAGAAGAAAAACATGATGGATGGGTGACTAAGCTTGGATAACATTATATTAATGTCCCTTGTCATATGGGATAATAATTATAGGTGGATATAAGATGAAATATTATTCTTATAAAGTGAATAAATACTCTATGATGAGGTTGGCAATTAGAGTAGATTGAAAGACCTCATATCTCAACTTAATATTAATGTCAAACTGTGTAATAATAGTGGGCCTAGGTGATCTAACTCTAGGTAATAGGCCATATCAAAAAATATTTGGTGTCTTAATAAGGGTCTTAAAAAAGATAATAGGCAAAATCCATGGAAAATTATGTGATCTTGTTCAGTCAATGGCTTGTGAGGTATGCTTTCTAGAATGTTAATCAAAGCTTTGATATATATTGCTTGTGCATATGGACAAGGATTATGTAAGATATGATTGATTGAATGAATGGTTAGTATTTTGTTATTATGTGTTTTATTTCATTAATTTAAAGGATTATATTTTTATTTGGTTTCTTTCACAAATGGAAAGTATTTTATTGTTGTGTGGTTGCTTGTGTGAATGATAAGGCTTTTTTGTTGATTATTTTTGGGGTTTTCTAGGTTTTTAACCAACCAATACTTGATGAAAACAAAGTGTTGAAAGTAAATAATAAAAAAAATAAAAAAACACTTGTTCTTGTCCTTTTTAATGTTTTTAATGTGTATAATGAGAGAGAGAAGAGAAGAAACTTGTACTACTATGCAAGATGCTAATTTTTATTTAGATCTATTTACATGCAAAGTAAATACAATGTTTTTATTTATTTTTAATTGGTTTTTATGACATGGAATAAATTCATGAATTAAATATATTGTGAAAAATTACTATGATAATATATTTGATCTAAAAAATAAAGAAACACTTTCTATGAATTTTCTCTTGTAAGCAAACTAGGCTAGCTTTTCAACCTTTATAACTTACTACAAACAATCTTTTATTTTCTAATGAATTTATAGGATGAGAAAAAAAGATATAAGTTCTGATTATTCTATTTTTAAAGAGATAAATGATAATTATTTAATCTATTTAAAATAAACACAACAATTAATAACCTTCATAAATTCACATTTAATTTCCTATGTTTCTATGTTTATCCAAGTGATTATTTTAAGTACAAGAAGTTTGTCTAGATCATAAAAGAAGAAAAGTTGCCTTGGATGGAAATGAATTAAAACTTTTATAATATATCTCTTTGTAATTATTGAAAATAATTTTTTTTAATTGAATTAAAAATAATATATTGAATACAAACATAAATCGAAACTATTTATGTTTTTGGTAGCAAAGACAAATGAAAGAGGTAAATCTATTTCAATATCAAATTTGAAATTTTTCTCTTTTAAATGGGAATTTAATTTAATCATAATAACAATTTATATTAAATATAATATAAAAAATAACAATCTATTTCCTTTTTATCTTCGCTATTCCCTTGTCCAAAGCTTATATGCACATAGGAAAAAGGAAATGCGCCCTATCCTCCATGAAGGCCTTATTCTGCTTATTGAAGGCTACTGTAAGAATAGGGCACTAGTTAAGTACCCCAAATAGGGGAAAAATAAGGTATCAGGAGATAAAAAGAATGAAAGAGTAATTAGGAGAGGCAAAATCAAGTCCCCCAGTCCTAAACAACAGAATGTAGAAGAAGAAAGGGGACGGGAGAAAATTGAAGAACCCGAGAAGGAAAAACTGGAGGAAGAAGAAGGAACTGAAAGCTGGGATACTAACTCAAGTGATGATGAAGAATGTTCTGAGGAAATTGAAAAAGATAAAGTGAATACTGAGGAGGATTTTGCTAATAGAACTGTAGATACAGAGGAAAACCAGAATGTGTCGGAGGAAGAATTTGATCAGGAAGATCCTGTTGAGGACCCAACTTCTAAGAACGAAAAGGAAAAATTTGATCAGGATGATATCCAAAATAAGAATATGGAAATACAATCTGGAATCAAGGAGTGGGAACAAAAGTGTCAAGAAGATATCTTTGAAGAAGCCAGGATTAGTCCTAATAAAAAGCCTAAGGACTGGAGAGGGAAGAATCAGAACGATGAAACATACACTCCTATGACCTGCGTTAACTGTAAGGCAGAGGCTTCTTCCCAAATCGATTCATGGATGTGCAGGGAGATCATGGATCTCAAGAGAAAAGCGGAAAATTTGGAAGATTCCCTAAAAATTGCTTGGAACAAAATAAACAACATGGAAAATCAGTTAAGTGAGATCCCAGTCAAGCTCAAAGCTTATGAAAACGATCTTTGGGAACTTATAAAGGACAATAGAAAGAAAATGGAGGAAGTAACATCCAACATTTGTGCTACTGCTATCAATATAGGTAAATGAGCCAATGAGGAGACCAAAGCACTAGAGGGTCCCAGCAAAAGGACGAGGCAAAGCTCTAAAAAGAAGGATACACAAAAAGGAGCTCAGCTAGAGGCTACCACCGAGGAAACTATTTTGAAAGGAAAAGAAGCCATGAACTTGATACTGGAACTGGATGAATAATCTAGTCCTTCTTGTTGGTTTTGAAACTGGTACTATTCTTTGTTTTCTTTTTGTTATCTTCTGACTGTTGTGTTACTAGACCTATGTTTTCTGGGTTTTGACCGGATGTTTATCTGGTGGTTCCAGGTCCATTTAAAACCTATTTTTGCTACTTACTTGTAGTGTTTTTTAGGCTTTGCCTGTGGTCTTAGACGTTCTCTCTTTCGCTCTTTGTAATAGGGTTTTGGGGCCCCTTCAAAACCTGCTTTTACCCTCAATCTAAAACAAATATTTTAAATTAAAAGAACCCCAACCTGATTCCAAAATAAATTAGCTGAAATGTAAGTAGTGTGTTGATAAGAGAATCCTTAGCATGCTAGATATTTATTCTCTTATGTAAATTATGTAAAATATCTAGATGAGGGATGAAAAAAACTATAGAATGGGATATAAATAGGAGAAGAAACAATCCAAAAAAATAAGATAATTTGAACTTAGGCTAGTTGATATTTTGGCTTGCAAGATATGTGTTATTCTCACAAATGACACTTCATTTACAACTATGTAGTCAACTCAAAAATATTTGGGGGATAAATATTATGAAAATTATAGAATGGTTATGAATGTAAATTATTATTGATAATAATATCTATTGAAATTTTTTTGATATGAAATCAGGCCAAAATTAGCCTTCTTGTGGGAGGAGAATGGAGTTTGCATGGGAGAGTTACACAAAGTGTGGCAATGAGTTCAACTTGAGATGAAATGAAGAAGGATAAAATTATAATATTGATAGAAATGGTCATGATTAGAAGTGAATTAGTGTTAACAATAGGAAATATGAAGTTAATTGTAAAAAAATCATGAATAATGAAAGTTAAAAGAGCTAATTCTGGAAGACATTTCCACTGTGATAAAGCCACCACTTTATGTAGAGGGATGTTTCATAAATTTCACTTATTTTGTCAAAACCACCCTATAAAATATATAAAATTCCTCTTTCTAATTTCATAACCACACTTATATGGAAAAAACACTTATTAAATTTCAAAACTATTGTAGTGGTTGTGGAAACTAAGGGATGATTTTGTAACTGAGGGGGGAGAATTTGTCACATGTGGTGGCTATTTAAAAACTAAGGTGGGTAGTTATATCACCTAGTGTGGTGGTTTTATGACTCATGGAATTTTTTTAAAGCAATGTATAAATGGATAGGAAGGTCAAGATCAAGGGCAATTGAAAGGGGTCAAAAGAGGAATACAAAAGCATAGAGGGGGGTTAGAGATAAAGACTTCTCTATGGAGTACAAAACAATAGGTAATTTCATCATCATTGGATTTGTATCATAAATACATCACCATGCTATTTTTAGGTTAATACACCTTCATGATATGATGTTACTTCCTCATGTTCCCATAGCTTCTCAAATCTCCTACCAAACCCTAAGATGGTCTTCCAAGAACAATAATATGGTTGTGGTAAATGAAATTCGTTTTCTAACCTTATTAACTTCTTCAAGTATACCAATGGAAATAATGGGATATCAAACATGATTACAAGAGTGAAATATGTATCTAGTTCTAGAATACCAATATTACAAACACCTCAAGGGTTGAAAGTCTAAAAATGTTAAAAAATATTCCCATAGAATGTTAAAACTCTTACAGATAAGTTACAATCATTAAATAAGATCTCCATGGTGTTGATGAGAAAGAGGTGAGTTATTAAGTTTTACAAGATATCTATAATATTTCAAGACATGTTTGAAGATGTCAAGGACTCTCAAGAGTAATCTAAAAGGTTTAAAACCTCAAATAAAGTATTTTTAAGTCCATAATATTGCATATAATAATGTGGGCATATTAAATAGGTTTGTGACTAGGTTTTAGGTCTTCTTAAAAAAATTGAGATTTGATACAATCAGAGATGGTTATGATGATAAGTGAACTTATAGTAAGAAGGTTTTTAATCTCCTTGACATATAGGGCTAAATAAAGATAAACTAAGTCTTCTAATGTGATATATGACTATCATGAAGGTATGAAGATTGTTGAAGAACTCCTAAGGAATAAAATAGATCTTTTGTGATCCTTAAGGGCCACCACAACATGATTTCAAAGTTTCATGCCTAGCTAGTAGATCTGAATAAGTTTCAAGGTTATTAGCAAGTTTTGGAAAAATATATGAAGAAATTTGGATAACAAGGATATTAAATCCTATAAACAATCTATGAGGCATTTAAATTAAATAAATAGAGGTTTTATGACCTCAATACCTAGTTTACATAGATATAAACATGTTTATAATAGTTTTTTGAGGATTTTAAAGATATTATTATAGGTTTTTAGGATAAAAGGTAATTAAATATGAGCCTTCAAGCATAAAATGCATGCTTTTCAAGCTTCTTAAGGATATATCATGGAAAAAGATGAAGATAAACTAGATTCCCAACCTCTCCAACAATCCATTAAATGAATTTCAAGATAAATTTAAGATATTTCATGCTTCTACAACATGTTTATCACTACTATGGATATAATAAATGGTCATAAAGAGAATGAAGGAGGTATGTAGCCATTAAAAACTACCCTTAAATATGTGTAACTACCTCTAAGGAGTGGTGATCATGTCAATTCAACTCTAAGCTCTAAATGGGCATTTCAAATCCACTTCTAAGTAAATCATTAAATAAGATATAACATGCTTACATGAAGAGATGGGAGAGTTAATGCCACTAGTATAGGAGAGTCATGTTTTCCTAGAGTGGAGAAACATTGAATACTAATTAACCAAACCATGTATGCACAAGCCTTCCGAGTGTCAAAGAGAGCAAAAGTAGGTTCTTCACCTCCATTAATGCATCAAACTTCATAGAAGATCCTCATAGGAGAGGCCTAATGCATTGGATAACGATTAATGACCAAATTTTCCTTCATTTATTATTTTTTATAGGCTATATTAATGGAGTAATAACAACATTCATCAGGTCTTCTAGTGCTCTCTTCCTCTCTCTCTCATCTCCATTTTATTTTATATATGACTGAAAAATGACTTGTTCATGATCCTTCCTCTTGGTTATGAAATAAATATGCTCTTAATAAGACTTTTAATGTTGGATTAATTCCTTGGAATCAATAAAACACTAAATTTTCATTCTTTAGGTACTTACATATTGTGTATTTTTCATGAATTTGTTGATATTTACTTGTAAAAAACTATTTTCTATTGAATTATTGTTTGAATTCTCCTCACATCTATGTAAGAACATAATTTTTTTTAGTTTTTATACTATGTATTACTATAATTATGTAGGAATTAGATGTCTAAACTCACCATTATAATCTTTTGGAAGGTATATGATGAACCTCCTAGTTCTGGCTTAAGTTCCACACCTATATACAAAACACTTATGTAAGAGAGGTTTAATTTGATGATTGTGTATGAGAAATTTAAATCCTTATAGGTTCTCTTGTTATGTTATAAGTGAGTGAAATATATCTCTATAAAATTTATGTATCACCTCTTTTATTTTGAGTTTAATTTATTCCCTTTACCACCACTAAAAAACATAATCTTATCTTTATTAGGTCTTTTAAGCATAGGTTTAGGCCTATAGCTGATTTTAAATTAGTTACATATAGTTTAACTAGGATTTTCCCTTTTCTATAGGTTCATCTCAAAGATCTAAGATCCCACACCTTGGGGATGATCCCACTATTTCCATTGGATCATTTTATTGAATGAACATGTGCATGATCTAAGTGACAATAGTTTTTGGTACACTTGATGGCACTATTTGAAGATATTTTTAGAGAGGTTAGTGTTATTATTGGGAATTTAAAGTCATTAAACACATATATCAAGCGCTTGTTAGCTTTTTTGAGATTTTAATGGATCTTGGTTAAGACTAGTATCAAATTTAGATGCCTAAAGTAAAAATAAGGGAATATTTTATATATAAGTGTATACACATAAAAAATTTAAAATTTACCAGTTACTGATGTTTTATCTCTTGCAAGAACCCATCGAGTCTCAATATCTTTGAGTGCATCCCTTAAAGGATACATTAGGAAAGGGGTGGGTAGACCATTAGTACTTCATAATATTTGTGTTCCCTATACCACCACATGAAACCAACATAAGTCCCTCTTATATGTTTCAATAAGATTTAACACCTCCCATACACACTAATCCAATAAATTCATTAGCTTAAATATCCTGTACCTAAGCCAAACCTATTTTTACCATCCTTCCAACATAGTTGAATGATTTAACCATGTTTTGAGAATTGATCACTTTACATGATCGAGTCAAGCCAACCAACTTAGTCCATGACTTATTAGTCCAAGACCTAACTATTTTATTTCCTAAATAACTATGTTTACTTGGTAGATTGTGTTGGTAAATTTTTTTGAAGGGTTTAGGTTTAGATATAGCTATATAAACACATATTTCACACCATCACCAATTAGAAATAGAGAGAATCATTCATTTATACTTATTTATAATATGTTCTTCAACCATTTTGATTGAGAAGTAATTATTTAATATTTACACTTGGAGAGAAGAATCTTATCTTATGGAAATGTTTTGGATGCATATGAAAAGTATTTTATCCTATATATTGCCTATCTTTATAATCCTTATGAATCACAACAACCTCTTTCAAAGCACCATTGGCCAAGGAAAATATTGAGCCTCGATGGGTTCATCTGCAATGTAAGTATTCTTAACTCTTAATCCTGTATTTTGGTAGATAGAATTACATTGAGTAATGGCTTGTGAATGTATTTATCACTCCATGTATTAGGATTTCCTCTACATTGATTTTAGTAGAGTTCTTATTTACATGTTTACTTTTATTTTTATTATCTGTTATTTATGCCATAAGCTTTGGTGAGCACTAAATTAGATATTACCTTACTTTATTACAAACCATAAGACCTAAATAGGGTTATTATGTGGTATTTCTCAACTAGAGGCTTTAGAAACCTCTCTAGTGATATTGTGTGGTAAAAGACCACTTATCCAGGTATAGTTGATGCATATCAATCATGACCCTATTGTCTAAATCTACCAATAAGTAGAATGGTTAGTTTTATTTATCTTTTTTGATCTAGGATTGATTTATATATCAAATTCACTTTCCCTTATATACATTATGGTGAACCTGACATGAAATAACCCTTTTAGGTTTTTCTCACACTTTCATTTTACATTCATTTATTATTTATTTCATTCTTACATCACTAGATTAAATCTATCAATTAAGTCTAACATTTTATGTATAGGTTTAACACAGTCGATCTAATCAACTCTATTTAGATTTGTGTAGTTCATATTTAATTAAAAGTAAATGGATTGATTTAATTGACTCAATTTTCTTCTTTGCATATAGGTTTTCAAATTCAATCAACCTAGTCAACTCTGTTAGTAGTTTAAAATTTTTCATTGAGATGTCATAATATAAAATATAAAATTTAGCTTCATTAAATCATCAGGTTCATTCTAACTAACTTAGTCATTTCATTCTTCCATTTTAGTCCAATTTTTTAATATTTTTTAGTATATAAATTTATAACCCTAAAGTAAACTAAATCAACTAGATCAACTTAGTTCTAAAGTTTCTACTTGCCCATGAGTCTCAATCAACTTATTTGATTGTGTTTCTTTAGATTTTTATTCAATAAATAAAATTGATGTAGTTAATTTCAATTTGTTTTTATACTACTTGCATGCTCAATTAAATCAATCAACCTAATAATCTTCAAATAAAGGAATTAACTCACATTGATAGTAATTGATTCATCTTTCATTTTTTTTGTTTCCTTGCTTAAAGTATCACACATAGTCTAACTAGGAAAGTCTAATTTATCGATGTAATGACACTACTTTTATTTTATTCACACACATCCAAATAAAAAAATATGAAAAATAATTAAACAATTATACCCAAGGTCTACCTGATTGGATTTTATCACCAATGGGGAAGCCAACCCAGTTTTTTAGCTAAGTATAAATATGCAATTGATGGTATATATTGGCAAAGCACCTGAAACCATTATCATTGTAACATTGTAAATTGAGTGGGTAAGAATTATTGTAGCCAAATATTATACCATAGGAGAGGGTGTTCAATCCTATCCAATATTTGGACAACATGGGATTACCTCTAGGTTTGTGGGTTGCCTATAACAGAGGTAAATCTTTAGGTTAAAGGGCTAGCTACATTGATTTATCTCTTAATCTCACACACTACACTAGACTAATAACTTGGGGGTTCAAAAGGGAATACTATAATAAAAAATAACTTATGATAATGAGGTGATATAGTAAGGATAAGTCCACACAACAAAATTACATTTACATTAATAAGGAAAATTACTAAAAATGAACTCAAGTCTATGTCCTTCTAGCATAAGTATTTATCATAGAGTCAAATTTCTATGCATATCTAGAGGTGATTTAAAATAAGGTTTAATACTAGACACTACTATCCATTCTCACCCTTCAAGTAAATAGTAACAAACAATACACTTTATGAGACATGTTAGAAGAGATTCCATTTACATAATACATACAAGAGTACAATGGAAGCAAGGAGAAATAATATTAATCACTTATCATCCATATATAATATTTGAAATACCTAGGCAAGATGAGTAGAGAATAAATCTACTTTAGAATCCCTATTCTAAGGAGAAACAAGGTGCTATACTAGTAGGGATTTTCCATACTAAGTGTGTACTAGTTATAAATGCCAAAATGTCTTACATAAATAGAGTATATGAGAGGAGAGGGAAGAAAAGAAGTAGAAGGGTCATAAGGACAACTGTAAAACTATAGAAACTAGCTGATATGTGAGATAATGAGGTGTAAAATAAGTTAGGGAGTATTATTAGACAATTTTCCATATAAAATACATCATTCTCCCTCAAGGTGGTGTAGAACTCTTCATTACCCTTATTTAAAACTACCCTTTGGTGATGAATCCATTTGGCTATCTAAAATTTCCATAGGGATCTTTCAAAAAATTTATCATTCATGATAAGGTGAAAATAAGGTTGTAACAACCCTTATACACCCTTAAATTCATGATCTCATCTACACCATTTATCATTCATTGTCTAGTAGCCACTCATTAACATTTTAGGTTTATCTTCACATTTTCCACTCAATTGAGTCATAGTTTATCAAAATAAGTTAGTATAAAATGTGTTATAAATCTCATGAAACCATATTTACCTTGTATTATACTATATAAACATAAATTAAACTTAGTACAACACATATCATCTTCCCCATATGCAATCACGTTGTCTTCTCACTATGTTATCTTAGACTGCCTACAATGACTAGTCTAATAGATGTGTTTCCATGCAAAACCATGGTGATATTTGAGTATGAGGAGTTGGGAAAAGTATATATATATACCTCCATAAATTAATTTCATCTTCTCATTCCCTTTTTCACCTATAGAACCATAGAAATCCTATAAGAAATAGATAAATAGGTATGTCCATACAAATGATAACATAAATCACTTGGATATCAAGGATCCTAGGAGAGTGTTAAAAAAGTATAAATCATATTCAAAACCATTTTACCACATTTTAATTCATTTCCATTTATTTATTCTCCATCAAGTTGGAGCAATGGTTTTAGGAGGGTTTTTGGTGGTTTATACTATTAATAATTATTCATAAAAGCTAGATGCTAAAAATCTAAAAAAATTCCACTGATGAAATTCTAAGGATACCCATCAAGTATCCTTAGATCCTTGAGTCACCATGAAATCCCTCTATATATATGTGAGCCAAAGAAATTAGCCTTCAAGCTCATTTTATGCATTCTATATAGGCTTGATATTGTTTACGGTGAAATTGATAAACTTTGAATGGTTTATTGAAAATAAATGGATCATACCATCCTTGTAATCTCTCATAATGATTCTCAAATGCTCTGGAGAGTTCATGTATTCATCTAAGTGAAGTTGGAATTTGTTACGGTATAGGCCTATTCTAGGCCTAATAGGCTTAATCTATGTCTTACTATGTGTTTGACCCCTTTTAGGTTTCTAATGGATATAAATCCTTATCCATATTTATTTTCCCTCAAACTAACCATCTAAAACATCTCACCAGGGTTATAAAACTATCTCATTCATTTTTTTACTCTTGACATACTAATCTATAGACTATGTCACTCATGGAGTTAACTAAAACTAAAAACCAATTAAACTAAGGATAATCCAAGGAAAACCATAAACTATTCCTATCTTCTTGAGTCACCATGCAATCCCTTTGTACTGATGTGAGCCAAAGAAAGTTGCCTTTGATCTCATTCTATATGTCCTGAGTAGGCCTAATATGGTTTTAGGTAAAATTGACCAACTTTGAATTATTACTACAAACAAATGGATCTTACCATCTTTTTACTATATCATAAGGATTATAAAATGGTTTAGAGAGTTTATGTAGTCATTTGATTGAAGTTGGAAGTCATTAGGGTATAGGCCTAGTCTAGGCCTAATAGGCCTAATCTATGATTGACTCTCTATTAGTTTCTAATAGTTTAAAATATTATCCATATCTTTTAACCTTAAAACCAACATTATATAACATCTCACCATGGTTCTGAGACTATCTCATTCATTTTTTTACTCTTCACATACTAACCTGCATATTATGTTACTCATGGAGTGACCTCTATACAAGACAAAATATAGGGCATAACCCCTATTAATATGACTAGAATCATACTATCAATAGATATTATAATTCATGTTGACCATATTCACAAAGTATCAAAGCTTGATCATTCTTCTAGGTCTCTTAAATATTCAAACTCCCAAAACTAGGCACTAATTCCTATGACTATGAATAGAGTTTTTGATAGGTTGAGTATGACATTTAAAAACCATTAGTCTCTATTACTTACACCTAAGAACCAAATGAGGATTATATTACCACTATGATAGTGTTTTCCATGTGTTCATCCATCTCTCTTTACCACGTACCAAATGAACCTGTATCTTGCATTGGCTTAGACTAGGCTACAAACTATATCAAATTGTAGGTGTGCATTAAATACAAGTCAAAAGGATCCTATAGGTGATTATTCATGATTGAGTACTATTTTCACACCTATAGTTATTTAATATGTCAATAAGGCAATCTCATATTTTAATTAATTCATTTTGTGCCTAAAAACTAGGTTCTCATCTCTCACTACCAATGTGTTATGTGCCACTACAAGCTACAGGCTTTTTTAATCTCAGAAGCACTATATATCACTGAATATCCTTAGTATAAAATTTAATAAGTTTAAAATTTTAAATCATATTCCTTCTCAACCCAAAAATATTCTCTTTGGATTGACATGACGCTACTATGTTTAGTCTATAAGAATGGAAACACAAAACCTACTCAGACCTCATAGATCTTCATCATAAGATGGTACTCTATCAGGTAGAGACCTATTTTAGAGAAACAAAGGTAATTGGTTTTTTTACATCTCAAATTTTCACCCTTTGGAAGAGTATTCTATAATCCCTTTCCAATTTGAGTAGAAGTATGGGAATAACCCTAGGTTATGGGTCACCTATAGTGGGGTTGAATCTCTAGAGAATGTTATCTTCCTCTTGATGCTCACCTAAACTAATGCTATACTAATTATTTATAGGTAAAAGGGTTATAAAGAGAATATGGATCTTAAAAAGGATAAAAGGGTGATACATTAAAATTAAATGGACAATTATATAAGCTTGAACACACACTCGATTAGCAAAAGATAAGTATGGCTTAGTCAATCTCACAATTTCACTAATTGCATAAATGTGTCATGGAAGAGGTTCTAAATAGAACACTAATCTAGACCTAAAAGTTAGCTTGAAATCACCTTCAAAGAGGCAAGTTGAAGGACAAAAAACTAGGAAGAATCTCCTTTACAAATTTATGATACATAAGCATACTGAGCACTGATTAAAGTCTAGAGATAGGTAAAGAGTTGATCCTATTACTTCAAAATGTAGTTATTAAAATATTTTGATAGGGTTTAACTTTATCAAATGAGCACAGTTTTGAAATAGTTTTTATGATTATCCTTGTCCTAGAATTTTTTTATAAATTCTAAGATCTGAGAACCCCTTTAATGGGAATGAGACTAGGATATATAGGAGAAGAGAGAGGGAAAGAAAGTATGTGGGAATGCACTATAAAAAAATAACACTTTGCTTAGGTCATTAAATGAACCTAAGCCACCACCTTTTGCTCCTTAGCCAATGGAAACCTTTCCACCATTTTTTACCAATTAGGACATTGCATGTGCCTTGTTGAGTGAAAAGGTCCCCAAAGGTTTCAAGGATGCATTAAATCTTCTTAGTTGTAGTTACCAATACTAGACTTTTTCTTTAATCCTTCATGCCATATCTCACTTGATGACAAAATATCATGCTCACATCTCTAATTAGATCATAGATTTGTGCCTTTTAGGAAGCTTCTTTTAGATACTAAGGCCATACTAAAGGATGAAGATCTTTGCATTAATCATATCTTTGCTTTATCTTCATGTTTGGATTATAGGTTCATATATAGGTGAAAAAACAATCTAAGGTTATTGGTTTTCCTATAGTTTCCATATCGTTACAAACCTATAAACTATTTAACACATGTCTATATTATAATAGGTCCAAAGAAACCCATCCTTTATTTGTAGGAACCAACAACTTGTATATGCATACATAGTTCCTCCTAATAATGGCAAACACTATTTCAAAAAAAACCCTACTAGAGAAAAAATATGAACCATAGTTCTATATTTAACCTTAATTATGATCTATATGTGTTCCTTATATCTTACTACATCATATTAACCAATCCATGTCATTTGAACTAGCTTTAATGGTTTCAATATGACTCTATAAAACCCTATTATCCATGATCTAAAATATCCTCTCAACCTCCATCAATAATCCTAGGCTCACCTTTGCTCTAATTGGTTGTGGAAATTTGACTTAACTTATTGACACATTGACTCATTTAACTTCATTGATTTTTATCTATATAAATGTCTAAGAAACATCAATCCTCTACTAGTTGAATGTATCCTTGACACTTATCATGCCCATATTCACTCTTGATATTTGATGATCCTTTGACCTTTGCTCATCATTAGATCTGAGTGTACAATTAGACATAGACCATTAGATCAACTGAGAGCCACTATTTTAAATCTAATGGCTAGTCCATAATCTTAAAATTGACATACTCACTCTTTTCAAATGATGTTTATTTGACCATTATTGACAGTCACATAACTATCAAATTTATACTCAATAAGATCTATCTTCCTCTATCTTAAAGTTAACATCTTACCGATAGTCATTTAGCATCTCATAGAATGTAACTGACATCTCATAGACCATCAAATTTAAGTAAAAAAATTATTTTTTCCCAAGCTTTTATTTTGACATTATTATGAATGTCTTATGTTTCAGGTCCATTTTTAAAGTATTGGAATTTGAAATGCAAAATTCATGGAGTGACCAAACTTTCAAAAGATGTTATTGAGGTTAAAAGGAACAAACCCATTTGATCCGGTAGTCCCAATAAATTTCTAGGTAAAGATATTGAATGCTAAAGTTAGTTAGTCCATATATACTCTTGCATGATGTCCTGGTGATGGCCAAGCTCATTTGGCTAAGTATGGAAAACTTAATGAAATCTGATTGAGGAGCTAACTTTGATCATGTATAACTTCATTTGTGCCTTGGTGGAGGATCTAGAACTCAACACATAATAACTAGGGACCAAGATAAATAAACCCATATGATCATTGTCCCCTAAAACCCTTATGTGTGCAAGATATGGCCTTGTCATGATGCTCACTTGGTTCTATTTAAACTTCTTTGAAAATGGCTAAGTATGGGAAAATAACAAAATTTGGCTGAAAGGCCAACTTTGGATCTCTATAAATTTTGATGTTCTTTGGTGGAGGCCCTAAAACTTATTTCATGTGTTATTGGGACTAAAATGAAAAAACCCATGTGACTATTTTCTCTCAAATCCCTCATGTGTGTGTGATGTAGCATTGGCAAACTGCCTACTCAAAATTTTTGCCACTAGCCTCAAAATGTCTATATGAAAAAAATGAAGAACTTGATGAAAACCACACACTTCCATACTCATTCCAAACACTCTAAACATTTCACAGGGTTTTTTCAACTTGTCTATTATTTCATCCATTAACAACCCAATCCATATGGGTACAAGCTTGGTATGTGGGCCAAATATAGCCAGCATCTTTGGAAAATTTTAGGGAAACATGCCTACTATGCTTTAAAAACCTAGACCATTTGTCTTATCTAATCCATTGGGCATGGATTAATTATCAACTACGACTAAGCTAAACCTCTCTTGAAGTAATAAATAAAACAAAACAAAATACCTGATGTACATTGGAAAAGGAAACAATAAAATAGAAAAGAGATGTGCATAAATCACTTAGAGGAAAGAATAAAGCTATTTAAACATGTAAAAAATATTAAATGGATGCAATTTTATTCAATAATAAGGATTTAAATGAATTCCATTGATTGGGATGGGTAGTACCTCTCCATTCAATTAGGAAGCTAAAATTCATCATGTTCCTTACATCCATGAATCAAATAAGGACTGCTCCACAAGCTATCAAACTTGGTATGGTTGCTTGGTTTGGCCCTATTTGAGTCCCATTTGAGGACTAGGTCCACTTCCTTGAATTTTGTTGGTATAGATTTATTTTCAAAGTATTTATTTATGTAAGCCTAATGTGAATCTAGTGTTTTCATAGTAAGGTCCCTAGTTTCTTTCAGCTCCACGAGCTCTATCATCCTCACATTCATGGGCTCATCTTCTATCAAATCAAGATGATGATCTAACTTCAATGTAGGAAGTTCATGAGAGATGGGTGATCCAAAAACTAGATTTACCCTTATAGATAAATCACACTATTTTTCAAATAGATATTGAAACTCTCAGTTGTGTAATTAAAATAGAATTGGTTGTGGAATTCTCATTTCCATAATTGAATAAAATAAGAAATAGATTTTTAAAAATATGTCAATTTCCATGAAAACTAAATATAAATTTCTAATTTTCATTTTATTAAATTCAAAAATTACTTTATAAACATTCTATAATTTAATTAAGGAAATTGAAAGAATTTTAGACCATAGAGAAGAAATTTAAAAAATGACATAAAACATTTGTTTATAGGGTTCACCAAATGGTTACATCCTTGGGTCCACTCTATGAGTGTTCAGATCTATTAAAATCTCTTCGAGAATAATTATAAAACTTCTTTGAGTAAAATAAAATTCTTTCATACTTGATAATCTATCTGTGTAACAATAAGAATAAACCTCTTTAATTTACCTAAGGTTCTTACTATCTCTATAATCTAGATATATCTCTATGTGAAAAATCCCTTTGTGAAAATTACCCTACCTCTCTGAGAAATCTTCTTTGCCCTTGTAAAACCATCTGTAAGTATATATATATCTCAACACTACTTGGCATAAGCTATGAAATAAAAAAATTCTCTGAGGTGCTAAAAATTTCCCCAAATTGGGATTTTTAAATTTTGACGCATGGCATTAGCTTTTTGGTATCTCTACGACCTTCACATATTAGCTTAGAATCAATATTGTTTACTCATAATGAGTTTCTCACAATCTTGGGTCAACATCCCATCAAAATAGGCTATTTTCAATACTTCCACCTTTACTAGTTTATCTATAGTTTTACCCTAGATTCTCTCAATAGTTACCTAAGCCAAGATAGTAATTAATATGAATAAATAATAACACTAACCAAATAATTAAACTTCCCCACATGCTTACCATTCCATAATTGGAATTGCCATATTGGAAAATGCATTGAGAAGTTAATGCCAATATATAAGCCACTACCAACATTATTAATAGCCATGCATTGACACCAAGACCAAGACTTACAAATATTTTGGTAATTCAAGATTATTATGCCAAGACCAAGAACAAGATTTACAATTCTTGATAAATCAAGATTACATGTTGAAATATGCATGTAAATCTAAAGTAAACTAAACGCATAATTTCCTCACTAAAATACATCAAGAACCATATATCTTTCCACCAATTGTATGATTCTTTTCAAGTAGGGGAAATAAATTAGAGTTTAACTTATGAGATTAAATAATCAAAATATTCCTATCACCTTATTTAACAAGACTCCAAAATTCAACTCCAACTTTGGTGGAATAAACACTTGGGTTTAGAAGAAAACATGAAACCATTTTTATCTTAAATAACCCATATCAATTATCTAAAAATATCTTTATGTCTTCTTGGTATGGATTCTTGATTTATGGGATAATGATTAAAAATATATCCCATGGTTATTTTAAATAAAAATCCACATGGGAGTGGAAATAGTATATTTTTGGGAATAAAATATCCAATGTTAGATTAAAAACATTAAATAAAATATTTAATTAATTAAATATATCCTATGGTAAAATAAAATACCATTAAATAGGATATTAATTAGTTAAATATATATCCCATGGTAAAATAAAAGATACCATTAAATAAGATATTTAATTAATTAAATATATCCCATGGTAAAATAAAAATACCATTAAATAGGATATTAATTAATTAAATATATATCCCATGATAAATTAAAAAAATAGCATTAAATAGAATATTAATTAATTATCCCAAACCATATGAAGAGTGCAAAATCCTCTGGATCAAACCTCCCCAATAAGACCCTTTTGGTCCCCAAAAGGTTAAATCACTCTCTGAAGCTACAAATAGTTCTTTTACAAAATATCACTACAAAATATCATGGTAATGATTCAAAAATAAAATTGAATCCTTGAAATGTCAGTGAAAGAAATATCAACCCAATACCAAATTGTAGATAGAAGTAAACTACCTGCTCAATATATATATATATATATATATATATATATATATATATATATATATATATATATATATATATATATATATATATATATATATATATATATATATATATATATATATATATACATACTATAATGCAAATTTTCCCAAAATAAACATATTGATCATACCCCATATAATATGCGTATATTGTTGTCAAAGTTGAAAAATAAAGTTTTTCCAAAACCCAAATGTGAGAAAGATAATCCAAGTATTATAAGCCTGTCCCTTGGCTTTTCTCTATAGGTTACTCTGATAAACCAAATTTCAAACTTATTATCATTTAGAAATATCTCCAAGTTTAAGTATGAGTTGATTCCTTTACCAATGCATCAAGAACTCAATAAATTATTTAGGAGAATAAATAGAGCTTAGCAAAACCATAAACATGAGAAAATAATCCAAATATGATAAACCTGTCACTCAGATTTCCTCATAGCTAGTAGATCCAAAATTGTTCAAAGACAAAATATATTCCTTTCACTATAATTCCAAAACTAATTTGAACATTTTCATGCTAATAAAATAACACAACTATGAAAATATGAAACTAAGGAATTTATTACCAACCCACTTTATCACATTTTCTTGTTTAGGTGGTTTAAGTTCCTTAGTGAATACCTGAGTAGTTGCATGGGTCATAGCTGAAACTATTGGTTTAACAATGCTTTCCTTTTTCACAACTTTTTAATGTTGTTTCTAGTGAAATACCAACACCTATTAACCTCATTTCCTTTCCTATTATAATGATTACAAAAAAAATTGTCCATTCTTTTAGAAAACATGCTCTTACTCCCATTCTCGGAACACTGTCTAATAGAGTGGTCTTTCAAAAAAATTCTTAACAAAGATTTATGTTTCAAACATTTGGATACACAGTGATTAGATAATCCACAAAAACTACATGGTAAATCAAGATTATTATGACAAGACTAAGAATAAGATTTACAATTCTTGATAAATCAAGATTACATGTTGAAATATGCATGTAAATATCCACCAAAATAAAAACATAATCTCCCCACTAAAATACATCAAGAATCAAATATCTTTCCACCAACTATATGATTCTTTGAAAGTGGGGGAAATAAAGTGGAATTTAACTTATGAGATTAAATAATTTAAATATTTCCATCACTTTCTTTAAAAATCCTTCAAAAGTCAACTCTACCTTTATTTGGTGGATATAAAGACTTGGGTTTAAAAGAAAACATAAAACCATGCTTATCTTAAATAGCTCATATAAATTATTTAAAAGAATCTTCATATAATGATTAAACTACCACATCAATTCTTTAAAATAATCTTTATGTCTTCTTGGTATGGATTCTTGATTTATAGGATAAAGATTGAAAATATATCCCATGGTTATTTAAAATAACTATCCATGTGGGAGTGGGAATAGTATATTTTTGGGACAAAATATCCATTGGTAGATTAAAAACCATTAAATAGATTATTTAATTAATTAAATATATCCCATGGTAAAATAAAAAACAATTGAATAGGATATTAAAAAATTAAATATATATCCAATGGTAAAATAAAAGATACAATTAAATAGGATATTTAATTAATTAAATATATCACATGGTAAAATAAAAAACCATTAAATAGGATATTAATTAATTAAATACATATCCCATAGTAAAATTAAAATTACCATTAAATAGGATATTAATTAATTATCCTGAACCATATGAAGTGTGAAAATCCTCCAGATCAATGGGAAACTTGGCCTCCCTTCCATATACTAGGACATATGGAGAATTGCCAATGGCATCTTTGGGAGTCACCTTGTCAGCCCATAATGCCATTCTTATATTTATATGTCATTCTCTCTAATTCTTCTACATGGTCCTCTTGATGATATTGATCAAGTTCTTGCTCATGGATTATGCTAACCCATTTCCTTGAGGATAGTAGTTAGAAGAGGTGCTGAGGTAAATGCCCAATTTGAGATCCCCCTCACTTGTCTTCATACCAAGGAATGCCAATCCATTATCTAAAATTATGGTAGTTGGGACACCAAATCTGGTCATAAGGCTATCATAAAAGTCCAGATATGCACCTTCACTAGCTTCCTTCAAAGTAATGGCTTCCACCCACCTAGTGATGTAGTTATTTTTAGTGAGCACCCATTTATGCTTGACATTGGATGGAGGGTTAATCATTCCTATAAAGTCCAGACCCCACTATATGAAAGGTTGCTCCACTTGAATTGGGTTTATAAGGAAGGCTACTAATCTCTATTTACATTTGAAGAGAGTAAATTATTAACACATTCTTCCCCATGCATAATCATCTTTGAAGAGGCTGGGCCAATAATAACCATCTCTCATCACCTTATTTGTTGTAGTATTTGGTGAAAAATGGCCTCCTATAGGTCCATCATGGAACTATTCCAAGAGTTTGGTCACCTGGTCATCATCTATACATCTAAGGAGTACCCCATTAAGGTCATTTTTAAAAATAACACCATCAACTAATGCATAAGGTATAGATTAATGCCTAAAAAACCTTCTTTTGGCTCTGTCCAAACCTTGGGGTCATTATCCTACTGTCAATAAGTGAGCCATATCTTGAATCTAACTCTTTTTAAGTGGAGGTTTACCTACTTCTGAGTTGTTTTGGGTCACCAAAATAACTTCCTTATCTTCTTGGAGGTCATTCACCATGTGTTCACACAATTCATTACCCCTGACTAGCTTGGTGAAATTGATATCTATGTCATATTCGATGACCTTTGTGATCCAACTTGCTCTCTTCTCATTCTAATCCTTATTAATGAGGAAATCCCTAACTTTAGGATGAGATACCATAGGATGGATCTTGTTGTTGGAGAGCATGGGCCTAAAATTCTTGAGGCTTCTCAAGGCTATAAGAACTTGATTATCAAAGAAAGTGTACATCACCTCATATCCCTCTAGCCCTTGACTAAAAAAGGTAATTAACTACTCCATTACTTTATTGTTATTATTCATCAGCATAGATGATATGTTTTCAATGTTAGCAATAGTGTACAAAATGAATTCTTTAGAGAAATTAGGATTCAAGAGTGATGGTTATTGGGAAATAACTTGCTTGATGGCTTCAAAATCTTCCTTGCCTTCATATAACCAATAAAACACTTGGATTTTATTCAGTATGGTGGTGATATTCTTGACCATGTTTTCAAAACTAGGTGTGAACATCATCATAAAGTTGATCTTCCCAAGGAAGCTCTAAATTCCCTTCCTATGTTTTGGCAAGGATAAGGCTTAGATAACACTTAATCTATCAAGGTCAATGGACAATCCCTATTTTTAAATATTATGACCCACTAGTTTGCATTCATGCACAAAAAATACAAATTTTTAGGATTTAAAAACATCCCATACTCTTTGCATCTCTATAATATCAACCGTAGATGGTCCATGTGCTCACTAGCATTCTTTGAGAAGACTATAATGTCATCCATGTAGACTAGCATCATTTGGTTTAATATTCCTTATAAGGCTATGTGCAGTGTTATTTGAAATTTTTTAATAGAATTAGACAATCTAAAAGGCATATTTTAATAATAAAATGTCCCCTACTTGGTTTTAAAGGTAGTCTTGTACTGGTCCTCTTCTCTCACTAGCACTTGGTTATAACCTGAATATCCATCTAAGAGAGAAGTATTATGAACTAGCAACTACTTGCAGTACTTTCTCAATGGATGGTAGAGAGTAATGATCTTTCAAAGAGACCCTATTAAGATAATTAAAGTTCACACATAGTCTGATATCCCCACTTTTATTTCTAATAGGTACTAGATTAGCTACCCATGATGAGTGCTTAATTAGGAAAATGATCCTAGGTTCAACAAGCTTGGTCAATTAATTTCTCATGAGATCTTCTATCTTAGGATTTATGGGCCTATGATTCTACATGATAGACTTGTTATTATCCTCTAGTTATATTATGTGTTGGGGTAGATTAGGATCAAATCCCCTTAGGTCACTATATTACCAGCAAAGATGTCTAGATATTCCTTATAGAGCTTTATGAAAGCATGCCTTTCAACTTTAGTGCTTACCTTCCCAATATTGAAGAGCTTATCTTTAAAGATAATAAATCTCTTATATTTCTCTTCATTAGTTGACATCACTACTTTGTCCTTACTCATATGCTCCAACTCATGGAAGAGGCCTTCTAGGGTGACTAACCCTTTAGGAAGCTTATTAGACCTTAATTGAACAATATGATCCCCATATTGATGCTACCAATTTTTGTGGTTGAGGGAGGAGAAATCTACTTCTTGTTATAATAAACATGTAATCTATTTGTAATTTTTATATACCTACCAATGAGATTCATTATTTAGCATTGATTTTATTATTACCACTTTGACATGTGGTTAAACCTTTATTCTTTCAATTCATTGGGGATGTCAAAGTGAGCCCCCATAGTTACCAGTCTATTACCATGTTGATTTTGGCCTCTTGACACTAATTAGATATGAAATCCTCAAAGTCCTCAATTAGGTCCCACACTCTATGGTTTTAGGACTTCAATAAGGGGTTCTTAGTGGTTTTTTGATCTGTGACTTGGTGTACAACTAATTAACTATCCCCATAGACTTGCAACTGCTTGGTCCTTCTCTTATTAGCCCATTAAAGGCCATGGATGAGACCCTGATATTCTACTACATTACAAGAGAAACTAAATTAGAACATATATGAAGAGATGTACTAATAATTTCAAGGGGATATTAGCATGACACCTATACCCACCCCATGCTTGCTCCTTGAACCATCAAAGAACAACTTCCATAAACCACTAGGATATTTTTGAGGTCTCACGAGGGATGACATGGGCTAGTTTTCTTCATGCAAATAGTAGACACCCAAGTCCCTTTCTTCAACACCTTTTAAGGGGTCCACTAATTGGTTATCATTCCATAGCTCATCTAGGAACATGTATAGTACCTCTTATGAATGAGTATTTAGCTCTTGCCCTATTGCAAATTCATCCTCATCAATGATGGTGAAAATGATGTTGATGTTATCTGATCCATAGGGCCCTATATGGAATTGTTTAATAGGCTCAGCTTTGATTGACATTTTGGCCCCATACCTTGTTTTGATACCATATAGGACCAATCTACTACAAGAGAGACCCTATATTTATTGTGATCTCTCTAGATAGGCATACTAAAAAGTGAGGAGGCACATCTAGGATTAATACATCTTGAGCCACAAATACATTTGGAAAAGAGTGTAGGTTCATATTGAGGTCCCTAATTATGCCATATGGCTTTGGAGAAGAAAAATCAAGTTGCAGTACTCTTTTGGACTATGGTTCATATTTCAAGCCAAGCTTATCAACTATGGATTTTGGCATTATTGAGGTACTAGACACAATTCTAATAGGCAATTATGTACTAGAGAGTTGCCAATAATCACTAAAATATAATAGGGAAGAGGCTTGATTACTTTACCTAATTGTCTTTCACTTGACCCTTTGTTTGCATTGGTGAGAACTTCATTCACCTTGCTTAGTGGCTTATCTACAACACTAATTTTTGATAGTCCTTCTTGAAGGATGTCTACCTGGTAAGGCATAGAGAACATATCCCACATGGGCACTCTCACATCTGACTATTTCATTTGTTTAGAAATGTTTGTGGGTAAACTGCCAACCTTTTTTTATGATTTAGGAGCCACCACTATTGTTTATTAAACTTGTAAGCCTTAGGACACAAAAAAATTCCCTTAACTTTTATTTTTTGGAGGTACTAGAACCTTTAGAGTGAGCAAAGGTTCACTTGGATTTGTTAATAAAGGAGTAATGGTGGGAATCTCTTTGACTACTTCCCAATTACCATCCATGTTTCTTATTTTAAATCTTGTGTTTATTGCCATTAGAATATAACCCTGAATAGAACTAGCTTGCTAGTTGGATGCATAACACTTTTCCTATTCATAATTCATCATTGTAGCATCTAGCTGATTTAGTCCCTAATTAGACCCTTGACTTTATAGAGGATCATCTAGATTGGTCATCATAGGTACCTCTACATTTTAGGCCATGAGAGGTTGGTTGTATCCAAATTTAGTAGCTTGCTACCTTTGATCATTGAAGGCTTAGTTAAGGTCAATATTTAAGACAATATGTTGACCAAAGAACTAGATCTAAGGCATGGTACCCTTTACTTCTTGAGGCACATTATTTTAACCTAGGACCAAGGAGTTATAAGTACTAGCAGCATTAGGATTGTATTTATTCTACCTATTGTATCCATGTTACCCTTGTCCTTGGTTTTAATGTTGGCCTTGGCTTTGGTAGTTCCCCTTATATGGCGGCCTAGTTGTTTCAAAGGCTTGATATTAAGGCTGATCTAAACTTTGATGAAGCTTATTGAAAGCCTATTTCATTTTTACATTTACTCACTCATTCCCCAAGGACTGAAACATGATTTTGAGCTCTTGAAATTTCTTCTACTCTAGTGAATCACTAGATCCACTAGTAGAAACTTTCTCTTGCTTTGGTAAAGTAATTGAATAAACTATTGGTGTAGGAGGAATGACATCCAATGGAGGGATACAAATAGGAGGTGATCTAATTTAAATAAATAAGGGCATTGGTGGTCTATGTGTAGTCTTTCCATCTTGAACCAAATAATTTTCTACTTTAATGACCACTTCATAAGCATATGGAAGTATATTTCATCCCATAGATTGGATCATCATTGTTATGCCACTATTTGAAGCCTTTAAATAATATAGGAAGGCAAATTTAAGGGTTGGTCTAACTATGACTTGGATTTTATCCCAAGTTTTTTGGAACCTTGTGTTGAAGTCTTGCATGAATTCATGAGGAGCTCTTGAATTGGTAGTTAATTGCTCTAGAAGTGACAAATGATCAATTTTGTCCTCAAATCTCTTACACAAGGGTTCCCCTAGTTGGTCCCATGTTTGAATGGAATTGGTAGTAAGGCCCCTATTCAAATATAGGGCCTTTCCTTTGAAACAAGTAGTTAATATCCTCATAGTTATATTCTTTTGAATGAAATTATGGATATTGTAAAAGTTGGCTATGTCCATGAGCTAATCAGAGGGTGTTATAACTTGATCTTTAGTGTAATATGGAACACTTTTAAGTGTTTCAAATATGATAGGTTCATAGTGAAAAAGGGATAGAGGGATTTGGTCATTAAAATCTATAAAATATCTAGGGGCTACCATGGCTATGGAAGGGGTTAATAAAGGGCTTCTCATAGGGGTAGGCCTTGGAAATAACCTAGGAATAAAAGTTCCCTGATATGGATGTGTATTGGCAAACCATAATATTTTTGTTGAATTTAAAGGGATTTCAACAAATTGAAAAGGAATTCCTCTTGAATTTAACCTTGTTATCACCTTTTTCATGATATGAAGCTATTGCTCTGCATTAGAGTGTCAATTTTTCCTTTTAGAGTCACCAAATTCTATTGTTTAAGAGCTTAAGTACTATAAATTTAATCAAACTAGCATCAAATTTGATCAATCCTCCTTTTAAAATGAATGGGTCCTACCAAGAATTCCATAATTTTTATGGCTAAAATTTACACCCTTTAGAAGAGGGTTCTTCAAGCCCTTTCCAACATGAGCAGAATTATGGGAAAAAACACTAGGATGTGGGTCACCTATGATGGGGATGAACCTCTAGAGAAGGTTGGCTTCCTCTTGATGCTCACCTAAACTAATTCTAAACTAATTCTTTGAAGGGAAAATGGTTTTAAAGAGAATTAAGGATATTAAGGAGGATAAATGGGATATGCACCAAAGTTAAATGGAAACTCATATAATCTTGAACACACACTCGATTAGCAAAAGACAATAATGGCTTACTCAATCTCACTAACTACATAAATATTTCATGAAAGAGTTTCCAAATAGAACACTAATCTAGACCTAAAATTTATCTTCAAAGCACCTTCAAAGAGGCAAGTAGAAGGACAAAAAACAAGGAAGAACCTCCTTCACAAATTTACCATACACAAGCATACTAAGCATTGATTAAAGACCAGAGATAGGTAAAAAATTGATCCTATTAATTCAAAAGGTAGTTCTTACCATATTTTTATAGGGTTTAACCTTATCAAATGAACACACTTTTTTAAGAGTCTTGATGAGTATCCTTCTCCCAGAAAAGAAATGATAAATTTCAAGAGCTGAAAACCCCTTCAATGGGAATGAAAATAGGATATATAGGAGAAGAGATAGAGAAAGAAAGTATGTGGGAACATGCTATCAAAAAAATAACACCTTGTATTTGGTCATTAAATTAAATTGAGTCACCACCTTTTTCTCCTTATCCAATGGAAACCTTTTCACCTTTCTGATCAATTAGGACATTGCTTATGGCTTGTTGACTGAGACGGTCCCCAAAGGTTTTAAGGATGAATTGAATTCTCATAGATATAGTTCCCAATACTAGACCTTTTCTTTGATCCTTCATGCCATATCTTGCTTGAAGACAAAATATCATGCTCATGGATCTAATCGGATCATGGCTTTATGCCTTTTAGGCAATTACTTGTCAAGACTATAGCCATGTTAAAGGATGAATATCCTTTGAATTAATTTGTATCTCTACTTTATCTTCATGTTTGGATCATAGGTTCATATATAGGTCAAAAACCAATATAAGGTTATTGGTTTTCCTATACTTTCCATATTAGTACAAACCTATGACTGTATGACACTTTTTTATATTATAATAGGTCCAAATAAACCCATCCTTTCTATACAAGAACCAAAAGACCTTATAAGCATACACAGATCCTCCTAATAATGGAAAACACTATTTTAGAAATAACCCTACCTTAGTAAAAATACAAACCAAAGGTCCATATTTAAAGTTAATGGTGATCCATGTGTTCCTTATATCTTACTACATCATATTGACCACTTCATTTCATTTGAACCAAATTCAATGGAATATGGATGACCCTAAAAACCCCTATTATCCATAGTCAAAAATAGCCTCTCCACCTCTATAGAGAATCCTCATCTCACCTTTTCTCTAATTGGTTGTCAAAATCCAACTTAGCTCATTGACACATTGAATCATTTCACTCCATTGATTTTTATCAATACAAATGCCCAAGAACCATCAATCCTTTGCTAGTCAAAGGTGTCCTTGACATTTTTCATTCCCACATTTTCTCTTGAGATTCGTTTACCCTTTGAGCTTTGATCATCATTATATTTGAGTGTACGACCAAATGTGGATTTTTAGATCAATTGGGACCATCTATTTTAAATCCAATGGGTAGTTTATGACCTTAAAATTGATGTCCTCACTCTCATCAAATGATGTTCATGTGACCATTATTTATGGTTGTGTGACCATAAAATTTATGATCAATAGGATCTATCTTACATTATCTTAAATTTGATGTCCCACTGACCATCATTTGATATCCCATAAAATGTAATTGACATCCCACAGCTCATTAATTTTAATCATAGATATATTTTTTCCCAAACTTTAATTTTGACATTTGTTTAAATGTCTTATGTTATAGGTCCATTTTTGAAGGCTTAGAAATTGAAATTCAAAAGTCATGGAGTGACCAAACTTTTAAGAGATGTTCTTGAGGTTAAAAAGAACAAATCCATTTAATCTACTAGTTTTGAGAGTTTTCTATGTGAAAATATTAAATTCTCAGGTTGTCTAGTTCATATCTACTCCTGTATGATGTCCTGGTGATAGTTGAGCTCATTTGGCTAAGTATGGAAAACTTAGCAAAATCTAATTGAGGAGACAACTTTGATAATGTATAAATTCACTTGAATTTTAGTGGAGGATATAAAACATGATGAATAATAACTAGGGACAAATATGAATAAGCCAATATGACCACATTAACCTACAACTACCACATGTGTGAGATATGGCCTTGTCAAGATGCTTACTTGGCTCTATTTGAACTTCTTTGAAGTCTAAGTATGGAAAAATAATAGAATTTGGTTGAGAGGCCATATTTGGATCTACATAACTTTTGATGTAATTTAGAAGAGGACCTAAAATTGGGTACATGTTTTCTTGGGACTAAAATGAACAAACCCATGTGAACTTTTTCTCTCATCACCTTCTCACATGTGAGATGCAACATCATAAAACTGCTTGCTTAGAATTTTTACCACAACCCTCAAAATGTCTATATGAACATAATGAAGAACTAGATGAAAACCATGCACTTCCATATTCATTACAAGAACTCTCAACATTATAAAGGCTATCTAAAACTTGTCCATATATTCATCCATTAACAACTTGATCCATATGGGTACAAGCTTAGTATGTGGGCCAAAAATGGCCAACATGTTTGATTTATAATTTCCTCACTCTAATTGACCATAGGTGTCAATGAAGCAATCTTGACTATAATTATGAACCTTAAGTGACTTGATAAACTTATTCAAGTTTTGATATTGAAAACCACTTGTGCTTTGGATTTTTAATGGTCCTTCATTCTTCGTGCATGTGTATATATGACAATTGGTGGTTGTTTATGTTGGAGCTCTACTTAGTCTTTGTCCATTATCTTATGAACTCATCTTCATCAATCTCCAAGTCTTTCAATTCAAAAATTTCATGGAGAACTAACTTCCGTGATTTAATAAGAGAGACACAAGTGTGTTATTACCTTTGATATGAAGTCATCTACATAAGGACAACTATGTAAATGTGAAACATATTCTTCAGATCATTGTGATACACATTTATAACAAAATAAGATATTGTTGCCAACTTATCATGAACACACATGAAAAACATCTTGAATAAAATATGTAGATGAAGAAAATTCTCTACCAAAACACACACAACACTTGGAAACATTTGATCAATGCGATAGATGAGAAAACTTGAAGGTGTTGGGAATGTGAAGGTAGTTTTGACACACTATTAGTATTAGCATTTATTCTTGAAGCATATTCAACCAATGTGAAAACCATTGACATGGAATGAAAGGCCCTAGAGACTATTTTCATCCACCAAAATCATTCATCTCAACTCTACCCCTCCTATCCATACCAACTATGAATTAGTTCACCTTGTTGACCTACAAAAGGGAGAAAAGAGAGATATATAATGGTTTTACTCAATTCTAGGACTATAAAATCAATCTAAAGGGATACTAGTGAATCTTTCCCATGTAACATAATTATTTTATAGTTTTTACAATAGCTCAAACTCCCACTTTTTCAATTGATTTTCTTATTTCTAACATTTGAACCTACACAATTCAATTTGAAACTTGACAACTGACACCTTATTAACATGTGGGAATTTAACTTACACTTTGACACACTTGTCCCATTGAATAAACCATATAATTAATTAAAAGTGACAAAATGTGGCATAATATGACATGAGGCAAACTTAGACAAATGTGATAAAGATGAAACATAATATGTGACCTCTTGTAAGACCATAGTGGACATTTTAAGACCTAGGAGACCTTATTAACAAGTTTCAAATTTCAAGGGGGTTGAATTATTTGACTAGGGGTTCAAATTATTAAAAATTCCCCAATACCAAACTAGTGTCATTACCAACATATATCCATTTTAGCCTTAATAACTTTAAACCATCTTTATCTTACATTTTTAGTTCTTTTGTAAAACCAATACCCTATCACATCTATTTTTAAAATTTATAAGTTTAAACATTCATAAATGACCACATGGATTAACATTTACATTTTGAGCACTATTATTTTCTCTTTATCAATTGTATCTTGTTTTGTAAAAATTTTATTGGCCAATGTTGGCACAAGGTTTGTATTGAGTGACACAACTAGATCACCTAGTTTGACCTAGTTCCCTATGTGTTTATTTAATTTTTTTTACTAATTAACACAATATAGTCAAGAGAAATAACTACCAAAAAATATATTTTCCCTCAGAACATACTCAATCAACTCAACTATGCCTCTTATAGTTTTCCTTTTTATGTAACACATTCTTTTTATTCAACCTAGTCCCTCATAGGCTTTAGATTTATTTTAGTGGGCCATATAAAAAAATTCATAGAGGTCCTGAAGTGAATCATATTTTCAATCGTGGTGAAGTAGTTTGTAAAGTGTATCGTTGCATAGGTAAATCATTTGATGCCATGCAGTAAATTACATAAGACCTACTAGGTTTCTCTTTATCTCATGCAAAGGTAGATGAATACCCAAGAAATGCATATGAAAAATGACATAGCACCAATGAATGATGATAAGGTGAGGATGAAGAATGGTATACTATAGGTTGACACCAATAGGCATTAAAGGCACTGATAGCTTGTAAGTGAGAACTGATAGCCTATGAGTAACCAGTGATAGTCTACTAGTACCCACCCATAAGATGTTAGTGTTTACTTGTTACATATCGACATCAAATTTTAGTCTATAATCATTCATCTATAGCCTACTATCATCCACTTATAGGTATTCTACCATTGTCTATCTACATCCTATTATTGTCCACCTATATGCTATCATTAGATGTCAACAGACTATAGTCAAGAATTAGTAGGTTGCCATTGGGTGCTTGCACTCATTATATGTTGTTGAACACTTATAGGTTACCATTATATGGTATCATTTTTATTTTCCATGATGGAACCTAAATATAATTAAATGGAATTATAATTAAAATATACTAAAAAAATATATTGTAAGAAAATCATTGCATACATTGCTAGGAATTGTTGATTCTTGAAGCCCTCCTAGGACCTAAAATGCCAACCACCAAAAAAATTCTTAAAGTCACTTGATGGTATGTGGAAAAATCTTCCAAATTAGATTTTTAGGTACTAGTGAATTACATTTATAGGAGGAAATTTATATTTGAATATAGGCAAACCTATCCTCAAAATTAACTTTGACCCCAAAAATTTAGGTGAACCACACTTTCAGACACTCTATAAAAATTACCAAAGTTGACTTCAAAAAATGGCATATTTATATATTAATGAAGATTCACCACTAAAAAATCCTTGCATATGCTAGTTAATTTATATCTCTACAAAACACTTTAAACAAACTCATCTTATATGTTGATGATTTAACAGAACAAATCAAAAACCACTTAGTTATATTTGGCTTCTCCTCACTCTTAGACCCAACATCATACATACCAAACTCATGGTCATTGATTTAACACTATCTTAAAACATACTCATAGGTCACCCATGGACACATCATATGATGTTTATTACCTCCTTATATAGTCAATGTATTAAATCATCCATAATGGAAAATGCTATAAATATTAGGTTAATCCTAATCCATGGAGTATAAAACTATCAGACCCCAAATCTCAGTATTAGGTTCCAACCATTTCATGTATTAACAATAAACCTCTACTTGAATCATTTTAACATGAATATATATTTATAGATCACTCTAAATGATTCTAATTATGATGAACCTAATAACTTACAAAATACTTGTAATACCATAAATTACCTCCATATATTTTGGAGTGGATTCCTCCTATACTTCCATGTGATCATACTATCCCTCTAGTTGATGATATCATTAAAATCCCTCCTCCCTATAATTCACATGAAGATTATTATATAAAACATGATTTCACAAGTGGTGAGCATCGAGTGGAAAAGTTATTTAAAGATACTTTAGCAATGTCACCCAAAAATTTTAGTGATTTAGGTGCATCCACTTATGATCTTCCCTTAGAAATAAATGCATTTACCATCTTCCACACATATGATGATAAGTATATCATGGCTCAAGCTCAATCATGATACTTAGATGTACAAAACTATCAATAGACATTAGACAAAATACATTCATTCAAACATGATGTCCATGTCATTCACATATCAACTCATATTAAATCAAAACCTGAAGGTCATAAATCTAACATTAATCCTCCACTTCTAGATATCCCATGTGTACTTGAACAAATCTCACCCCTAGATAATTCAAATGTTTTTGAACCTTCTATACCTTCCATAAAACCAAAAATTCTACCAACTATTATTCCCTTTCATGAATCTATATATACCACTATGGCTATATAGATCCTTTGAATTTGATCTCCATATTCAACACAAACTAACACACTATCACCAATCAAGTTTAATCCACTCAACTTCAACCTAAAATTGAATCGACACCTAAAATTAATTTAGATGATAAATCCACAAATGTATGAAAAATACATTGTAAATATGATAATAATGGTAATAAAATATTTTACCTTGCAATAGATGTTGAATACTATGGATCATTACGTAGGATCCCTAGTGATGAAGTTATACTTTAACTACTCCATGCTAGAGGACCTCAGCTTCCCTAACAACAACAAAAACTTGGAAACTTCACATAAAAATATGTTTGCTTTAATAATTTCATTGCTAGTGTGGATCCTAAGAAAATCCTAGTTATTCTCTTCCTCATGACCTAGATCATTTCCAAGATGGAAATGTTATGCTCATTGAAGAAACCACAAGAATAGAATATGGTATACCATCATGTGCTATACCTATCACTATCTATAAATAACTCACACCAAAAAATTATGATAAATTTAGATTATTCTTTTAAAATTATCATGAAACATTTTCTTGGTCATATAAAGATATGCTAGATATTGATCCTAGTATCATTATACATAATATCATCACTTGCCTAGATATAAAACATGTTAGATAAAAAAAACAAAATTTTCCACCTAAAATTTATATAGTATGTCACAAAGAAACAATTAAAATTTTGGATGCAAAATTCATCAAACATAATAACTAGTATGATTGTGTATCAAACATCATTCCCATTTGTTTAAAAATCACCATGGTCATTCGTATATGCATTGATTTTTGTAATTTTAATCTAACATGTCGAAAAGATAACTTTTCATTACCTTCAATAGATGATATAGTAGGTTCCACCTCTAGATATGATTTTTTTCACTTATGGACTATTTATTAAGATATAACCAAATTAATATATCTCCCAAAGACCAACATAAAACAACATTTAATACAAAATGGGGTACCTATTATTACATCAAAATCCATTTCAATCTTAAGAATGCCAAAATAACCTATCAATGTGAAATGACCCATATTTTCCATGATCTCATACATAAGATAGTGGAAACCTATGTTAATGATCTCATTTCCAAATATAAAAGTCATACAATGCACCTCACTGATCTATCTATCATTTTCTATCAATTAATCAAATGTAAAGTTAGACTTAGCCCTTACAAATGTGTATTTGGGGTTATATATGGTAAACATTTAGGGTTAATAGTCTTTCTTTGATGTATTGATGTCAATACATCCAAAATAAATGTTACCATAAATATGTATATTATTTTCTCCATTCCTAACATACACACTTACCCTGGAAAACTTGGGAAAATTTGATGTTTCATCGTAGAAATGGTTTACCATATATAATCTATCAACTCTATTCTCAAAAAAGGTAATTCTATACAATGGATAAATTAATGCCAAAAATATTTTAATAACATTAAATAATCTTTGCTCTAGCCTCCCACTCTTTAACTACCTTCTAATAACCATCTTTTAATCTTATATATCTCCTCTACCCCTATATCAGTTAGGGAAATGCTCGCATAACAAGAAGATACTCATAGAGATTAATTTATTTATTACATCATTAATAGACTCATAGATTATAAAAAATGTTATACCAAAGTAGAACATAATTTCCTTAATATCTATTTCATAGCTAAAAATCTCTATTATTATATTCTCTATCAGACCACTTATGCCAGTTTTCATTCCAATTTGCTTTATAATTTCTTCTCCAAATCATTCCTACCTAAAGATAAAATTTGCAAATGGATGGTCCTCTTTATGGAATTTAACATTCAAATTGTCACACAAAAATATATTAAAGGTCATTACCAACCAACTCATATAATCACCTTTACCATCCATAAGTAACCTTCAAAGTAATATCCCTAATGATAACATTATTTATATTGAAGGTCTTAACTAGGATATTTCTCTCAAAGACGATTTTCATAGTTTCACTACTGATCTAGAAACAAATAAACATGAATATACCAATATTAATCTTGATACTACTAAATCTAGTGTAGTTATTAAATAAATATCTACATTTATCATTAATTTTCCTAAATACACCTGGACCCTCCACTTTGATGGTACCAAATGCCTCCAAGGAGCTAGGGTAGGATGTATACTAACAAACCAATATGGTAAGATTATACCTTTGGCATTTAGATTAAATTTTGATGTCACTAATAACATGGCCTAATATGAAGCTCTAATATTAGGCATGAAATCAACAATTGACTTAGATATACCATATCTACATGCTTTAGGTGATTCACAACTTATCTATTGGTAGGCTAATGGTGATTATCAATTTAAAAATGAAAATATAATCACATATAATCAAATGTATACTCAATTTCAAAATAATTTACTTATATTAACATTGAAATAATTCTAAGAGTTCAAAATTTCATAGTTTATTCTCTTACTTCATTAGCATCTCTATTTCACCCTCAACAAGTACTTAATGATTTTCAATTTCTTATCCAAATAAGAAAATAACATTCTTCTATCCAACCAAATGATTTTCTCATTTATCACATTAAGGATTGCACTATTTGACTAATCCTATGGTAGAAAAACATAATCCAATTTATTTAACATCAAACTTAACCTTCATATATAGATTATTGTGAAAAGACTCAAATCTATAAATAAGATTTTAAGTATGTTTTTTGATACAACACCATTTAATACCATAATTTCTAAAGTACCTTAAATTTTTTTTAATGCAATAATAAGTACCTACTCTCTTATAATAAGCATGTGGGTCATTTCAGTGGTCACTATAGAGGACATGTTATATCCTACAAATGCTTATGCATGGGTTAATTTTGGCATATTATAAAAAAAGATGCTATTAGTTTTGATAAAAAGTGTAATCTTTATCAAATCAATTATGATATAATATACTCACCACTAATTAAAATAAAAATAGTGGAGTCTCTATGGCCATTCTCTATGTGGGGATTAGACCTCATTAGTAAACTACCTCGATCACAAGATGGTTATGTCTTTATCATTACTACTATTGAATATTTTACCAAATGGGTTGAAGCCATGCCTCTTGTTAATGTCATGAGAACTACTATTTATAAATTTATCCTTAGCCAAATAATTTGTCATTTTAGAGTTCCCCATAATTTCATATCTGATAATGGTTATAATTTAAAAAATAAAGACATGAAATAGTTATGTGTTAAATTTAAAATTTCCCAAAAAATTTCTACACCTTACCGTCCTTAATATAATGGACAAATAGAGGCTACTAAAAAAATTACAAACCAAACATTAAAAAATACCACTAAATAAACTTGTATTGATTGTCACCTTCATCTATATCCCACTGTTTGGGCTTATCATACTAGCATGCATACTACTACTAGGGCAACACTATTTTAACTAGTATATGGCTCTAAATCATTCTTACCATTAGAATTTGAACTCCCATATTTACATAAATCTCTTCATCGTATAATTATTAATGAATAATTATGTGAAGGTCATCTTCATGCCTTATAATTTATTTATAAACATCATTTGGAACCTTATAATATAACCATCAACATAAGGTGCACATTGATAAACAACATAACAAAAAGGTCAAAGTCTAAACATTTAATGTTGGTGACTTAGTCTTCAAATTAGACTACACACATGATAAAGAAGTAAAATATTCCCAAAAAATGGTGGACCCTTACTTATTACAAGACATTCTTGGTTCTAGTACTTATCATCTACAAACTATTGAAGGCCATGTTTTCAAATAACCCACCAATGCACAGTTCTTGAAGAAATATTATTCTTAAATATCTCCCTTCTTTTTCATAATTATATATACTTTCCTACTAAAAATTATTGAAGGACTTATCTAGTGATATCTCCTTTCTATCAGTCTATTTTATACAAAAACCTTAGTCCCCTCTTTTGGTCCTTTGGTTTCTCTTTTCATTTAATTCTTTAGTTGCATTTTAATACCATGGATATGACATAGTTTTCCTCATGAATACCTTTTTCATTCATACATATATTTTTCATTATTTTTCTCTTTGATCATAAGTTTTTTATCTTATAAATATTTTTCATTCCCTTCTTTATGTTTTGATTTTTAGTGTAAAACCATAGATATGACCAAACATTCCTCACAAATACCATTTTTCACATTTTACACCTACTTGAGTTTTTATTTTATGAGTGGCAGTGTAAGACCATGGATATGACTAATATATCCTCATAAAATATATGTATTATTTCAATTTTTATCTACAAACTAAGTGTTACTTTTAGTGCTAAGACATGGTTAAAAATTTGTGATTCCATGTTATCAACCTCAATTTTTGTATCTTTTATAGATAAAACCTATAAAACAAACTATGTTATCATGTTTCTATACACTTACATACATTCTTATGATAAGGAATCATACTTACCTATCATTGTATCCATTTCACATTATCACATTTTTTTGTGTTTTGAGGTAACTCAAATTGTTTCATATTCAGATCCCTTTAAATTCCCTCTCTTGAATTCTATTTTGGATCAAATAAGGTCGAAGTCAAGATAACACTTTTATTTCACATGAATAAACAAAACTCATAGACACCAAGATCATTAAGTACTCTTTCTTAGCTACCAAGTTCAAAAAAAATTAAGTGGTAGTTATTTTGAGCACCTATGTTTGGTTCTCTAAATCCATATGGAAGAGGAATAATAAAATCCATAAAAAATTTAAAAGCCAAATCATTAACAAAAGGTAATATAGAAGTCAAAAAGTCAACATCACTCTAAAAGACATGATTCATAGCACATATCCTATTCATAATCAAATCTCAAACTCCATAGTTGGTATCACAATAGAGATGAGGTACATTGGGGTATGGTAGTTCAATAGATTGGGATAAAAAAATTAAAATAATATATAGTGATGCCTAATTTATCACATAAGTACCTAATATTCATAGTAGAATGACAACTCTATAAGGGGCCCTGAGGAATGGGGAAGAAGTTATGGGAAGGTAGGTAAATTTTAATTTTCATGCATATATCATTTATGGTATGATATTCATACTTCATTTGATAACCCAAGATTTGTGTCGTTAGGAGAAGTTATTTAGAATCCTTAATGTCAAAATTCATCTTGTTTTGACTAAATTAATTTTAATGTCTTGAATTAGATAAAGATTTTCTCTACCTTGATTTTTCCTGCATTTACCCCACCACCTATTGCATTCCCCATTTATAGATAAGTTTCACTATAAATCTATTTCCCCACTTATATATTCCCTCTTCTTCACATATTAAAACATGCTACACTACTTAGTTTTCATTTTATCTATCTTAAGAACAAAAGAGTATGATTGAGTGATAGGATTATTTTATTTACACCTTTGATTTACATTTATATAATGGCCTTGGATTTATTTTTTTAAAAATCATTATCATTCATTATTTTTCAAATAAATGCATCTATTTCTATATTTTTGTTATTTTTCCATTGTTGAGTGAGTTTGGATTGTTACTTCTCACTCACCAATGTTATTTTCTCTTTCACATACTTTTTCCATTGGTGATTTAGTTTGGTTTCTTACTCATAAATGTTATTTTATTATTTATTTTCCATATTTATTTAAGGATTATTACTACTTTCACATTGATTTTATATGTTCATGTATCCTTAGTTTTATTTGTTTTGTTAACCTTATTACCTAAGGTACATTTGTTTGATCCTTTCAGTCATTAAGGCATGTTATATTTTTGGCTACTTAATTTAATAAATTTTTTGGCTTGGTCATTTGGTCATAACTTAGAATTTATCGCCTTAGCTTACTAGATTTCTATGTCATGCCTACACATTTCAATTATCTTGACTTTCTTGAATTTGTTTATTTTTTCTCTTTAAATTTTATATCCTTAGGGTTTGTCCAAAGTAGTCTCTATGACCTCCACAATAAAAACTATAAACATAATAAACAACCATTCAGTGATAAAGTAAGTCAAGATACACATATATTACTTTTTTATTTTAGTTACTTCATTTCAATAATTTATTTTCAATAATTTTATGCTTTAAAATACTATAATTTATTTAGTTCAACATTTTGTTTAGTTGTTTTCTTTTCCCAAAAAACCATTCTATGCTACAACTACATGACATGTGATGAGCTTTAAGTGGGGCATATGCATACACACAATATTTTTAAACTTTATCAATTATCAATGTTTTATCTCTTGTAGGAACTTGTCAAGTATCGATCTATCTAAGGGAACACCTTAAAGGGTGAACCAAGAAAGGGGTGGGTAGACATTTAGTTCTTCACAAGATTTTTGTTCCCTATATCACCACTTAAAACCAACACAAGTCCCTCCTATATATTTCACTAAATTATACCACCTCCCTTACACAGTCATTAAATAAATTCACTGTATTAAATATCCCATACCTAATCCAAACCTATTTTTACCATCCTATGAAAACATTTGAATGGGTCAACCTTATTTCTGGAATTGAGCATGTTATGAGATTGAGTCAGCCTAGTCAACTTAGTCAAGGACCTAACTCTTCTATTTCCTAAACAACTAGGTTGAGTAGTCCAATTATTTTAGATAAAATTTATAAAGGGTTAATGTTTATATCAAAATATATAAACACATATTTCACCCAATTCCTTATTATATGTAGAGACAATCCTTCATTCACACTTATCTATAATATGCTCTTTTACCATTCTAATTGAGGAATCATTGCTAAGGGTTTACACTTCGAGAGAAGATTATTATATTGTAAAAATGTATTGGATGCATAGGATAAGTATTATATAATAGAATTTTCCTATCTTTGTGATCTTTCTGAACTAAAAAAACCTATCAAAAAGCACCATTTTCCAAGGGAGAGATTGAACTTGCACATTTTTATCTTCAAGGTAAGCATTCCTAAATATGATTCCTTTATTTTGGTAGATATAATTACATAATTAATGGCTTGTGAATGTGTTCATATTTACATATATTAGGATTACCTATAAATTGAATTGAGTATAGTTATTATTTATATGTTTAATTTTATGTTTATTTTTCCCCATTTGTAGCACAAGCTTTGGTGAACATTATATTATATTTTACATTACTTTGTTAGAACCCATAGTACCTAGCTAGGGTTATCATGTGGTTTTGGTAAACTAGAGGATTTATAACCCTCTCTAGTGATATTATGTGGTAAGATAAATCTTAGTTAGGTTTATTAGATCCATATTGACCATGACCCCAATTATCTAAATGTACAACCAAGTGGAAGGTATAGTTTGATTTATATTCTCTGAACTAGGATTGATTTATAGATCAACTTCACATTCCATTGTATATAATGAGTGTTATAAGCTTAATTTTCACCCTTAGATAGGTTTATTTAATCTTTATCCAAATAATCTACATAATGGTAACAACCTCAAGCTATGATTATATTGTATTGAGGTTAAACCTCTAGAGTAGGCTAGCTTCATCTTTAATTCTCAATGAAACTAATGCTAGACTAATGCTTCATAGGTAAAAGGGTTAGAAAGAGGGCAAGGGATCCTATTAAAGTTAACTCACATTAATGTTATAAATAACACTAATATATACCTATAACTCATCTTGAATATACCCTAGAAAAGGAGTAAGAAAGAAGGACCATAAATGAGGAAGATTCTCCTTCACATAATGACATAGTGGACAACTAACTCAAAATAGATCCAAGGTACGAGATATGAAAAGAATATCTTATATTGCATCAAGGGGTAGTTTTTAAAAATAATTTATAAGGTCAAGCCTAATCAAGATAAACACATTTTACAATATCTCAAAGAGTATCCCTGTCTCCAAGAAAGATAAAAAAGTCTAAAATATATGAACCTTTATAAAGGAGAAGAGAGTAGGATAATATAGGAGAAGGGGAGAAGAGATAAGAGGGAACATGTTTCAATAAAAATTAATGAGATGTTAGCTTAAAAGGTATGCTCCACTATCCTTTGGTCTAATCATGGATATTCCATCATCAATGGTTAATCTTGCATTAGCTCTAATAGCCTTCAAACTCTCCTCATTGGTCAAGAGGTCCACTAGAGGACAAGAGATTATTTAATACGATGATAAGGTATGTTTGGAATCAATAAACTTAACTACTTCTCCAACTACCAATGAACCAAATTAAGACCCTAAGCCCACTTGACATGTTCATGGGGATCAAATCCTTGAATCATGAAATTGAGAGTGTCATGCCATGAATGGTGGTTTGTACCTACCTTATCAAAGATGGAGCGAAATTGACATATGAAACCCTTTACATTAAACATATATCTTCTCCATTTCCATATCTATATCATAGGTCCATTTTAGATGGAAAACCAATCTAATACTACTAGTTTTCCTATAGTTTCCATATTAATATGGACCTATAGACTATATAGTGATTTTTCTAAATTATAGGTCTAAATGGACCCATTATATCTCTACAAAGATCAAGACTTAATTTTATACATAGGTCCTCCTTCAAGAATGGTGAATATAGTTGAAAAAATAACCCTGCTCGATACAAATTTACAAATTAGAGGTCCATATTTATCCTTGATGGTGGTCCCATATGTTCTTGATACCTGATTGCATTAATGTGTCCCTTTCATGGTATTTAGTTGAGCTCCAATGGTGGAATGATGATCCTGCAAGACTAGTTTACCTTGGTCAAAAATGGGTTCTCAACATCCATCAAAAGTTCTAGGCTCACTTTTTTCTAATTGGTTGTTGATATCTAACTTAGTTTATTGACATATTGACCTTTAATGACACTATTGATCTTGATTTATATGATTGAGTGAGAATCATTGATCTTGACCTTGACTTGTCAACTCTATTTGAGATTGTGCCATATGTCAAACACATGTTAGTTATTAGGATTCACTATTCGTTTATAGCTTCATCTACTTATGCCACATGTCAATATCTTGAGCTCTTTGATTGTTTGACTCATCTCACACCATTAGATCAATATGTATGATCGAGTGAGGACATTAGATCTACAGGAACCCACTTTTTGAAAAACAATGGCTATTTTATGAGCTTAAAATTGATGTCCATGCTTTTATCAAATGATGTTCACATTTATGTGACCATCAAATTTAAGCTCAATTTTTTTTTTCTTGAGCTTAAAATTGACATTAGTACAAACATCTTATGTTACAGGTCTAACTTTAGAAGCTTATAACTTGAGCTAGAAAGCTCACATGAGCATGCCAATTTTAGAGGATGATCTTGGCATGTAGAACCTCATGTCACTATAATCCTTAGGCTCAAGAGGGATTCTTTAGTGAAGATAAAAATTAAACAAGTAGACTTGTTTGTTTGTTCCTATGTGACATCTTGGTGATGTTCTGGCTCTAAAACTTTGCACAATTCATCCTTTGATCAATCCTTCAAGGTTTTGATGGATTCTTTAATTTTTTGTAACTTAGTCCATGTTTTTTAATTCTCAAAACATATGAGAACCTCCTTAAATCCTCCATTTGCATTGTTGGACCCATTTCTAATCCACTTGATCATTACTCCATTAGGGACTTATCTCACTTTTTATCTATCTAAGAAATAATCTTGGAATGTGGTCCAAAATTGGCCAACATATTTGATGACTCATAGGGGTTACATGCCTATTTAAGCAAGAGAACCTAGAACATGTTACCTTGTCTAGTTTATTAGGCATAAAGTCTTTATTTGGGTATAACACATAGGATTGGATCTAACACTAACTACCAATCCTTCTCTAACCTCTCTTGAAACAAATAGAGTATCAAAATGAGAACACAACAAGATATAGTTCCTAAGACACTTATTGAACGGTAAACTAACCTACTAAACAAATGTATAAAAAGGCACTTATAAAAATCATGAACCTAATTACACACACACACACACACACACACACACACACACACACACACACACACACACACACACACACACACATATAATATTGTACAAAAATTCATAATCACCTCCTTCTTAGGTTAAATGGTGAACTATGAGTATCATTCACTTGTAAAAAATAAAGCTAAAAACTACCTTGCTTTGGAAGTATCATAATTGGTGGACCAAGTATATTGATGGCTAATCATGTTAACATGATCCCCAAAGGATAGAATGGAATGACCATGTATCCAATGTATAAATACTATCCCAAGACTTCCAAACTTGGTTCATGATGGACTGTGGGAGAACTTTCTTGTTGTTCCTCATCACTCTTGAGAAAGTCTTACATGAAGACTTCATTTGGGATCTTGGGAGAAACTACTCCTAATTCAATTGGTGTTTCAAAAATACCATCTAATTATACCTTATCCTTATGTAAATTAGGACTAATCATGCTTAGAGTAACATGTTCATAGATTTTTAGAAGGACATGTCCCTCAGCTTCTTCAAATTATTTGGTTATGGCATTGAACTACTACCATAACTCTTCAAGCCCTTCACTGGTATGCTCATAAAATTGATTCACTTGAGAACTTAAGATGTCTCCTTCATCAACCTCACTCAAAATTTCATCTTATTCTTCAACTATAAATGAGGGTTGATTTGACCATCTAAGGTTTGAAGTATCACATCTATTTTTCTCAAGATCTAATTTACTTTCCTCTAGCTCCAACATATCAAAGCTATTTTCATTTGGAACCTGATATTAAACTTTAAATACCCCAAACACATGGTCTTGATCCTCTTCTTAATCTATGTATAATGGACCTTCAGTGATCCATTCAAAATCTACTATATTTTCATCTTGAGGGTTGACCTCATAAGGATCCAATTAATTTGTGTCAAAACCATACTAGGAAGGTTGGTCCAAACCTAACTTTTCCCTTTTTGGATAAAGTGGACTACCTATTATTATATTTTCATCATATAAACTTGCATTGTTATCTTCAATTTCACCTATGAATGCAAGCTCCTCCTTTATCCTTTATATAATAGGCTCCTCCTTTATAAGGGATATGGTGGGAGGGTGAAGAAGTTGACCTTGCTTGTAACTTAGGAGGGTATCTCTCTAGATAGGTAATTTTGATGATCTTTTAGGTGGATCTTAAACTAAGGAGAAAGAGTCTCATAAATCCTATACACCAAGCTCATTAAGTTAAGCTATGGTTGCTTGATTCATTTCTTGCACAACTAACCCTTCCTCTACCAAGATTGGTTCTTATGCTAACTCAACTAACACCTCCATTTTATTCTTTGTGCCCTCCTTGACTTATTTTGATAAGTGGAATGTGTGAGACTTGGCCACCTTCTCCTTTTCCTGAATGGGTGTGGGAGAAGGTGGTTTTAGAAGAGAGGGTATGAAATAGTTAAGGTCATAGGAGAAGATCCAAGATGGAATGTCTTCATGCACTTAAGTGTAAATGGGCATAGGAGTAAGGGAGGGAAAACTAATTAGATCAAGCTTGACATAATCTTTCTCCCATTTCTCAAAAACTTCTTCAATAGACAATACCCACCATTTCATTTCTTCTTTCTCAATATGTGGGTAATCATCTTCTTTATTGGATGTCCATATATTCCATAACTCTTGCAAGAATATCTTTATCCCATCCATGGCATGAATGGGGAATTTTTATCTAAGATTGACCCCCTCATTGATATTCATGATTATTCTTCCTTGGTCTAATATTACCTCTCTAAGTTTTGACAAGGAGGGAATTTGACAAGGTTGACTAATGGGCTGATCAAGGATTCTTGAAGGTTGAGCTTTAGGTTCTTAGAGGGGAGAGGGAACATAAGGCTAGTCCAAATGAGTCTGATACTCTTCATAAGATATAACATATTATCTACATTTTGAACCATATTTCTTCTCATTATTATGTCCTCATTCCTACAAGATGACCATTATTCACTTTCATAAATTAACCATCTATTTTTAACTAGCTAAAGAGCACTCCTTTCCTTTTGTATAACATGGATAGGGATGATTGGAGAAAACTCCAAACCCTTACTAATCTCCCTTATCAACTTAATATAAACTGTCAATTCTTTCTTGACCCTTGATAACGATGTAACAAGGTAAAATTGGTCTTGACAAGGGGAAGTAGAGGACTGATTTTAAAGAAAAAGAGGATAACCTTGGTCATATGTAGGGGTAAAAGGAGGATAAATTCCATGATAGTGTTGTTAGGCTATTTGAAGGCCACTTAGGGAACACATAAACATTATTTTCTTGATAAGTATGGTTTTGAGGTAGAGGATAAGCATAGTGATCAAAATATGACTAATTATACATATGAGATTATAATGATTAGGCACTTAGGCTACTTAAATTGTTGATAGATGCTTGAAGTCTCCATTAATTTTTCAATAATACCTCTAAAAGCTGATATGTGGAATAACACCAAAAAGCCTTCCATTACTTTGGATCTCAGTCCCATTGGGTGTGTTAGTAACTATTTTAGGCTCAATTTTCACCCTTGGAGAGGGTTTTTTAGGCTCTCTCCAACTAAGCTACATGATGGGAATAACCTTAGGTTGTGGGTATTTTGTAGTGGGGTTAAACCTCTAGAGTAGGTCATATTCTTATTTGATGCTCACCTAAACTAATGCTAAACTAATGATTCATAAGGAAAAGGGTTAGAAAGAGGGTAAGGGCTCCTAATAAACTTAACCAGGGGTGATGCAACAAATAAAAATAGGAAAATCCCATAAGTTTGAACCCACACTAGATCTATAAAAGATAATGCTAGCTCACACAACCTCAAGATCAAGCTAGTTACATAAGTATTTCATAGAAGAGGTTCAAGAAGTAATGAATGTAAACAAAGAGGAGTTTTAAGAATCACTAAAAGTTCACATTAATGGTATAAAGAACACTAATCTAGACCTCCAACTTATCTTGAATATACCCTAGAAAAGGAGCAAGAAAGAAGGACCATGGATGAGAAAGATTCTCCTTCACACAATGCCATAGTGCAGAGCTCACTCAACACACATCCAAAGTAAGTGATAGGAAAATAATGTCTTATATTTCATCAAGAGGAAGTTATTAAAAATGCTTGATAGGGTTGATATTAATCAAGATGAGCATAATTTACAATATCCTAGAGATTATCTCTATCTCCCAAAAAGATAAAAAAAGTCTAAAATCTAAGAACCTTTACAAAATAGAAGAGAGTGGGATAATATAAGAGAAGGGGAGAATAGAAAAAAGGGAACATGTTTCAAGAATAGTTAATGAACTAATAGATTTAAATGGATGCTCCACCATCCTTTGGTCTAGTCATGACTAGTCCATCATCAATAGTTAATCTTGCATTATTTCCAATAGACTTCAAACTCTCCTCATTGGTCGAGAGGTTTACTATAAGATAAGGGATTGTTTAACATGATGACAAGGTCTATTTAGAATCAATTCCATTAACTACTTATCCAACTACCAATTCACCACTTTTTTACCCTAATGCCACTTGCCATGTTCATGAGGATCAAATCCTTGAATCCTAAAACTAATAGTGCCATGCCATGAATGGCGGTTTGTACCTACCTTATTGATGATGGAGCAACATTGACAAATGTGACCCTTTGTATTAAACATATATCTTCTCCATTTCCATATCTAGATTAGAAGTACATTTTAGACAAAAAACCAATGTAAGACTATTGATTTTCCTATAGTTTCCATATTAATATGGACCTATAAACTATATAGCCCTTTTTATAAATTACAATAGGTCCAAATATACCCATACTATCTCTTCAGAGACTAAAAGTTCAATGTATATGTAGGTCCTCCTTAAATAATAGAGAACATAATTATAGAAATAACCCTACCTAATACAAATTTATGAACCAAAGGTTCATATTCATCCTTGATTGTGGTCCCATATGTTTTTGATATTTGACTTCATTAGTATGTCCCTTTCATGGTGTTTATCCAAGCTCTACTGGTAAAATGATGACCCTACAAGACTAGTTTACCTTGGTAAAAAATGTCTTCTGAGCCTCAAAAGTCCTAGGATCACCTTTATTCTAATTATATGTTGATCTATGACTTATCTTGTTGACATATTGACCTTTACTTGCACCGTTGATATTGATCTGTATGATAAAATGAGAACCATCGATCTTGAGCTTAACTTGTCAACTCTATCTAAGCTTGTGCCACATGTCAAATGTGAATTGATTATTAGGATTCACTATCAATCTATAACTTCACATGATTATGTTATATGTCAATATCTGAAGCTCCTTGAATATTTGACTCATCTCACACCATTGGATTAAGATGTACGATTGAGAGAAGACTATTAGATCTACTGGGACCTACTGTTTGAAAACCAATAGCTATTTTATGAGATTAAAATTGATGTCCATGTTCCCATTAAATGATTTTCACATGACCATAATTTATGTTCATGTAAATTTAGTCATATAAAATGTAAAAATTTGTAACTTGAGCATGGATAATAATACTTAATCCTTAGGTCCCTCTTGCTTGCTCTCATGACCCTCTTAGGCTTACTTTCACTAATTCTCAGTCATCCATGGCCTTTCATACTTGATCCTTGTTGAGATAGGACATTATATTCATGACTAATCCATATACCTATGCCCTATTATCTTAGGATAATAGTGCCCAACTTAGACACTAGCACCAGACCCTAGGGTGTCTAGATTTTGGTGTTATTGTCCAAGTGCGTCTTAGGCCTCATTGGTCATTTCATTCTTGATCTTTATCTTTAATCACATTAGCTTAACATGATTTCATGTAACCCATGAATAATATATCCGTATAAAATCCCATTCAAATATCCTTTGGAAAGGGTTGGCAAATATCATTCAAAAAAGTAAAAATATAAGCAATACCACTCAAGCAATCTTCCCTATTCTTTACATGAAACCAACCTATACACTTTCAAGCCAATTCAAGTCCTTAAATCTATTCCTAGTCTTCTCAAACATACCTATTTTTAGAATTTATTACATTTAATTCACTCTTGAACCAAGCACTCTTAAAGAGAGAACTATATATGGCTTGATCCCTTCTCAAAGTATTGGTATGTAGGTAGCATGCTGACACACGAGATGTGAAGCACGTCCAACACATCTTACACACACTAAACCATTTTCCTTATTAACTCAAGTTTATTTCAATTACATATAAGATATAAGTACATAAATAATCATTTCTATAGGGAGCTATATTGACAATGAGGACCTCATAATTAGCACATAGGCTGATACTAAGCAGAAGAACAAAACCTAGAAATCTTAAATCCTTCAGACAAAAACATTGGAAAAGGACTAAAACATTGGAGCCTAGGGTGTGTAGTACTAGTGATCCTATCTAATCAAAAAATGAAGTCTAGGATCCTATTTATGATAGTGTCTTGGTCCTATACATAAATTTCTAGATCATGTCTCAGTTAGAACAATCTAAAATAAGCTAAGTTTGAATTTTTCTCTCTCACTACTATTTTTAGAAAAGGTCTAATTACAATTTAATTTCATAAATCAATAACTTTAATTAGAAATATTATTTACTAATTTCTCTTACTCGTACCCTTTTATTGTTTAGGAATTAAACACTATTTTTGAAAAAAATAATAAATCATTTGGTGAAACCAACTTACTTTGAATTTTGCATAAAAACCCTATAAACCCTAGGGTAAATTCCTATATGATTTTTCCCAAATTTTCAATTTTTTCTTCAATATTAAAATAAAAAATTCCTCTCAAATTTTAAAATTTTGTAGTAAATTTTAAAATAAATTTATTTCAAGCCCTAGTTACATACACTAGGTCCCAATAATTTTCCATCATTAATCCAATCATTTCTTGATTTTTTAATTGCACATATAAATCATAAATTTATCTCAAATTTTTAAATTTTGTAGTAAATTTTAAAATAAATTTATTTCAAACCCTAGTTACATCAACTAGTTCCTAGTATTTTTTTAGTAATTTTCAATCATTTTCTAAATTTTTAGTTGCATATTAAATAAAAAAATCACTTTAAATTTCAAAAATTCATAGAAATTTTCAAAAAAATTATTTTTCTCAAAACCCTAGTTGCATCTACTAGGTCCCATTAAATCAATCACTTTCCATAAATTTTTAAATTTTTTCTTGAATACTTAACTCAAAAATTCAATTTCAATTTAAAAAAATCATAGTATTTTGTAAAGATATTTTTGAAAAATACCTACTTTCATGCACTAGCTCTTATTTTGCTTCTTAAGGTATAACCTTACATGTTTGGGTACTCCATATCCTTTCTATCCATATTTCAATTCCTTTTTTAGATTATATCAGTTTAATATTTTTTACTGTTATCCAATTTGTTTTCCTTATGCCATCTAAGTTCCTTACATCTCTTCCTTCAAGATGAAGTGCAATACTCAGTGGAAATCTTCCTAAATTCACCTAGATTCTTTCAATCTGACCATACACCATGGACAAACAACCAACACAAGTTTTTGTTATAAATCTTACACATCTAGATTAGACAAATTTTCATGAGGATAACTTTGATAATGAGTGGTGTGAAAATAACAATGATGATGTACACATCGATGCTCATGCTCCACCACATTGGACTACTAATCCAATTCCACTTATTGTTGATAACAAAGTTGTCCTCAACAAAGATTTGATTTTAGGAAGTTTTAGAGAAAGACTCAGGGAACATCCCTAAGATCATACTCTTATCTTGAAATCTATCATAGAAATTAAAAAGGATAAGCAAGTTGAGTCTTACATTCTTTCATAGTAACTAGTTTCAAGTGAAACTACAAGGGAAAATATGTCTCAACAACCCCCTATAGTAGCCTAACCTTCTCCTATGCCACCAGCTATAACTAGTACATCTTTGTCTCTTGATGTGGTAGCCCTTGTGTAAGAGATAAGATATCTTTAATCCATGGTGTAACATCTTGAGCAAGGTACCATTAGACCTATACAAGATTTTGATTCTTTTAATCTTCTACATACACCATTGGCATGTCACATTTCCTCTGCACCCTTGCCACAAGGTTTTGTTCAACCTAAGCTTACTTTATATGATGGCAAGGGTGATCTAGAGACACATTTGAGAGGTTTTCAAGCAACATGCTTATATTATCTACCAAATTAATGTCTAATTACCAAGAAATTTCCATAGAGTTTAAGGGATTATGATTTACAATGGTTTTATAGTCTACTAAATTAGTGAATTAATGCATTTAATCCTTTAGCTGATATGTTCCTAGCACTATTCAATATCAACATTGGTGATAAGTTTTCATATGCTCAAATTACTCAACACAAATAATGACCAAATGAGCATCTCATAGACTATGTTCTTTGATATAAGACCATCTTGGTTAAGATGACTATCCCCATTGTAGATTAGGAGTTACAAGACATTTTCAAATAAATTATTCTACTATCACTTCATGAATCAAACATGTTCAAAATATTCTCTTCCTTCACTGAATTATGTCACACATTAAAGGAAAGAGAAGTCAAAATAATTTCAATAGGCAAACTAAAGTACACTAATACATAAAAAAACCTAATAAGAGTAATAACAAAGTCCCATATAAGGTCAATTTTAATGATACAAAAGGATATAATCAACCTGTAGTTAATGTGGCTTCAAAGCCTCTTCAATGAATAGTTTTGTCAACACCCCCTTTACATACTTTTTCACATCTTCCAATTTCTCTATCCAAGTTTTACAACTTTTGGATCTTAATATCATATATCTCCCTCCTATTTAGGAAGTTGATCCAATAAATCCTCTTTTAAAGGGATATGATCAGTAGGAATTTTATGACTACCATAGGGCACTAGGCCATACAACAAACATATGCATCAGTTTAAAGCATAAGATATAGGACCTAATAGATTCAAACACTATTAATATTGTAGCTTCAGTTGATCATCCACAAATAAATCAAACATAATATAAAGCATTGAAAATGTTCTCAGATCCATTTCTAAAACATTCAAAATAGGATACAGGTGACACATCAGGGGTTCATCATTCATATCCACCACTGGATACATATAAGGCACCTTTAATTGAGTTACATCTTTTGAGAAACATGATCAATGTATACAATTCTAGAGTATAGCTAGACCTTATATCTACTTTTTAGAGTAGGAGATCACTAAGGATAATTCAAATTATCATGCACTCTTTATCAAAGCTCACATTCATAATCAACCTATTTGTAGTGTGCTTATTGATAATGGTTCTAGTCTTAACATGTGGACATTAACACTACTACAACATTTGGGTTATTAAAAGTAGGATATCACTCTGACAGACATACTTATCAATGGTTTTAGTGGACATATATAAATTTCATTAGGCAAGATAGTACTTCCAATAAAATTTGGTCCTACACATGTGGCCACACCATTCACTATAGTTCTTAGCACAAGAGTTTTGGTTATATTACTTGGTCGACCATGGATTCAAAAAATTAGCGTAGTACTTTCTAAAATTCATAAATACATGAAATTAATTCATGTTAATTAGGTTGTTATAGTTGGTGGAGTTCCATATGAGCTACCACTCCCCACTTCAGAGCCATCTACTAGTTTGTAATCACCATTTTTAGTTTTGCCACCAATTTTATTTTCACTACCAATTTTAGTTTTGCCACCATTTTAATCTTCTCCTCTAATTTTAGTTCCTCTTCCACTTTATATTAAGACATAATTGAGGCATCCATCACCAATACATAGGGTTCATACTCCTCCACAACTTTGGAAATCTAGACAACTTCCAGCTACAATATTCACACCTAGAGTAGTTTCATTGAGATCTCATGTGTCTACACATAGATCACATTTTCAAAGAGACTCTCCTACTTATAGATGGGTCCCTAAGATCCCCACAGTGGAATCTACTTCTCAAAGTTATAGAGGGACCCCAAAATTTGTTTCTACTTTAGAGATTTTAGAAAATTTACAACATATAGAGCTTTTAGAGAAATAGTCTTAGCATTTCCATTGTGCTTCATGATCATGCATAATTCCACTCCTTGATATAGGACACCATGATAGGGAGTCTTGCATGAGACTCCTTGGTTAGTATTATCTCTTTCCATATTTTCTTGTACATAATCTCTTCTTGATTATACATTGTTTAAAAATTTTAAAACACAAAAAAAATATAACATTTCAAAATCCAAAAACATTCAAAAATGTCAAAACACTAAAAAAATTTAGATTATATGCATCATCTATGTTTTACATTGCTAATATCATGATAGGACTTAAATTTTTTATTTCATGTTATTGTATGTCAATTTATCTACATTATCATGCTTCACTTGATCTTCTTTGAGTGTGTAGTGACATCTATCTATATGATTTCTTAACATTACCCATTAAGGGGACATCCTACTTCTACATTTAAGACACACTTTGATATACATACCCACTGGTGGCATCTTCTACATGACTACACCATCTAAGTTATGTCATTCCTACACTACACACTCTAAATTATCATGATGATGTACATTACTTAATAGATAACATAGATTATTATATTAACATTTCAATAGTATCTATCACTTGTGTATCTCTTATAATAATCCTAGTCTTATACTAAACATGTCTTTCATACTTTCAATCCTACTTTGATTAGTTATATGTGATTCTATCTTTCTAGTTATTACATGATTTCTCTTCTTGATTAGCATAACTTGTTGGATTTTATTTTTAGTTATTGCTTGTCTCTTGTATGTGACTTAAGACATTTTCCACTATCCTTTGCTCATACTCTTCTATGAGCCTATGGCCCTTGTGCCAACATTACTTGTTTCACTTATATGTGTATGTGGAATTTAAACATGCCTTGTATATCTACTTTATAGTTTGAGTGACATGTGCCCATGTCCCTTATTTGTGTCACCCCTTGGCCACCCTTGTATGCTTATCGGTTCTTACTTTGTGTGCTCATTCCTTGATTGCATCTTGATTATTGCAATGCCATGATCCATATCATACATTTTGTTGTTTTCTTAGATGCCATGATGGACATCATGCTCCATCCCTCGAACTAAAAAATAACAAACTAACAACTAAAATTTTCATTTTTAATTTATTTATAATACATTTCACATGTTATTACATTGTTATATTTATCTAGGCATGCCCCTATTGATATAACAATATCTCAAATCAAAATATGTTATATCTTGAGATATATTGTTGATTATCATTACTATATCATGTATATTTACAACTTAACACACTTATAGGGATTCTTATTTTAAGGTTAGTAATTTTAGGGTACCTATTCCTACCCTCACAAGATGGGGAAATAAATAGGGTTTTGGCTATAGAGATCAGAGCTCCTGTCAGTAAAAAAATCTAGGTTTAGAACAACCAGAACAACAATTAGTATCAAACCACTTAAAATAGACCAAGTAGGCATTTAAGATTCTAAAATAGTGATTTGTTTTATCCCAAGACAAAATAATCTAGGCTAGATTATAGTGTTGGACACCAGGGTGTCCATTTTCAATGCTTATGTCAAATAATATAAAAACTAGGTTTTCCAGAAGTAAGCAGAAAGGTTGGTTCATCTACAATTTTACACACTCAAATTAGTAGTTTTTAGTACAATTTAATCAAATAATATATACATAAGGGACATCATGCATGGAATGATTGGTTCTCACTTGTAGTTTTAGATACAAAAGTTGGTATAAATTCTAGATCAAAATCCATGTTTTAGACTTCAATGATTAGGGGTAGATTATACATCATTTTTGCTTCTTTTCTTTTAGTTTATCAACATTACCTAGGCATTATTAATAGTTACATGCATTAATAAATATATAGGTGGTTGGCATCATTTTGGAGTGGATTTCATACAAGCCTAAGCTTCACATTCTCAAGTTCTTGAGTGGCTTCCACATAAGTCAAATTTTTAGTTTTGGAGTGAATTTCATATAAACCTAATCTCTATCTTTTCTAAGTTGGCCAACATTGACTTAGTTTCTAGCACACATTTGGCTATCCACACCACATTGTCATATTTCTAGAGCATTCATGGGATTTAGAATCCATCTCATATGAAATACTTCTTCATATCAGTATCAGTTCATAACTTCACTTCATGGGGAAATGATGGAACCAAAGGGCTACCCTTTGTATTCTTGAGCCACCTATTTAGAGGGATTAGACACATAGTTAAAAGATCAATTAGCACATGTAGGATCATCTAGATTCACTTAGTGGGGAATGATGTATCCAAAGGGCTAAACTTCATATTCTTGAGCCACCTATTCATAGGGATTGGACATGTAGTCCAAACATCGATTACCACATGTAGGATCATCTAGATTCACTTAGTAGGTGATGATGGAGCCAAAGGGATAACCTTTGCATTATTGATCAACTATTTAGGGAATTGAGCACTTAGCTACATTTATGATATAAATTTTAGTACAACATCATCCATTACATCTAGCATTACTTAACCTTAGTATCATAATCAGTTTTATATTGGTTTGCATACATGGTGAGCTGTACTCATTCCTTTCTATTCCTCTCTCTTACCCTTATTTGTATATTCTTATTTTATATTTCATATAATAATAATTGACCTACTCTTTGTTTTTATTTCATAGATTCACACTTACATAATGTGCTTTCTATGGACTATCCAATATTACTTAGCATAACATAAGCTTCATGGGCTTCACCTTTGTAGGTAAGTCTAGGTATGATTTCTATTTTCCTTTATCCTAGTATTTCTCTTTGTTGCATCACTAGAATAAAGTGGGGGAAATCTAGTCATATAAAATGCAAAACATGGTAACTTGAGCATTGTTAATGACACCCAATCTTTAGGTCCATCTTTCTTGCTCTCATGACCCTCTTAGGCTTAGTTTCACTGATTCCCAGTCATTGATAGCCTTTTAGGCTTTATCCCAGCTAAGCCAAGAGCCTCTCTTCATGACTAATCCATCCTCATAGGCCCTCTCAGCTAAGAAAAATAACACCCAACTTAGATACTAACACCAAACCCTAGGGTGTCTAGTTTTTGGTGTTATTTTCCAAGTGCATCTTAGGCCCCAACAATCATTTCCTTTTATATATTTATCTTCAATAATGTCAGCATAATGTGAATTCATTTAACCAATTACCAATAGATCCATATAAAATCCCATTTAAAGATCATTTGGAAAGGGTTAGAAAATATCATTCAAGCAAGTAAGAATACAAGAAAGACTACTCAAGCAATCTTCCTTATTCTTTGCATATAGCCAACCTATACACTTTCAAGCCAATTCAAGCCCTTACACTAATCCCTAGTCATCTCAAGCATACCCAATTCTAGCATTTCTTGCAGTTCATTTACTATTGCACCAAGAACTCTTAAAGGGTAAACTACATATGGCTTGATCCCCCTTTAGATTATTAGTATGTAGGTAGTATGCCGACACATGGGGTGTGAAGCATGTCTAGTGCATATTACACACACTAACCCCTTTTCCCTATTTGCCAAAGTTTATTTCAATTGTAAAGAAGATATAATTACATAAAGATCTAGATTTATAGGGATCTTTGTTGACAATGAGGACCTAAAAATTGGTACACAGGCTCACACTGAGTAGGTAAACAAAACCCAAAAAGCTTAAGTCTTCAAAATAATAATGCTAGAGAAGGACTACAGTGCTAGAGCCTAGGGTGTCCAATTTTGGTGCTCCTATCCAATCATAAAATGAATACTAAGATCCTATTTTTGACAATGTCCTAGTCCTACACACAAATTTCTAAGCAGTGTCTCAGTCAAAACAATCCAAAATAAGTTTAGTTTGATTTTATCTCTCTCACTAATATTTTTAGAAAATATCTAATTATAGTTTACTTTCAAAAATTAGTAGCTTTAATTAGGAATATTAGTTACTAATTTCTCCTACTCAGACCCTTTTATTATTTATTAATTACACACTAATTTCCAAATAAATAATAAATCAACAACCATCAAATTTAAGCTCAAAATGATTTATTTTGATTGATCTTAAACTCGACATTAGCACAAATGTATTATGTTTTAGGTCCAAATTTAGAAGCTTATAACTTAAGCTAGAAAGATCACGTTGGTATGAAAATTTTAGAGGATGATATTGGAATGTAGAAATTCTTAGCTCTATAATATTTTGGCTTGTGTGGGCATCCTAAGTGAAGATAAAAATTGCAAAAATAGACTAGTATATTTCCTCGTGTGTGACATCCTAGTGATGGTCTAGCTCTTAAACTTTGCACAATTCATCCTTTGATCAATACTTTAAGGTTTTGATGGATTATTAAGGTTTGTGTAACCTATTCCATGCTTTTGAATGCTCAAAACATATGATAACTTTCTTGGATCCTCCATTTACATTATTAGACCCATTTCTAAGCCACTTGATCATTGCTCCATTAGGGACTTAGCTCATCTTTTTCTATCTAGGAAAGAAGCTTGGAATGTGGGCCATAATTGTCTAATAGTAAGGACACTAATTGTTTTGAGTTATTATTTACTCTCCAAGTCACCCCAAAGCAAACATTAAACTCATAAGGACTAAATAATAGGTTGAATGCTTTCACAATGTATAATTATTTAAATAAAAGTTTACATGTAGAAGCTTCTCATTTGATTCCATGCTCAACAATCAACATGGGTTATCACCTCAACCAAGTGTGTGTTTATTTGTGCCTATTAGGAGTTTCTAATGTGTACCCAAGTAAATATACTTAATTTTACCAAAATGATGCATAAACTAAATTGAATAAATATCTAAAGATTTAAATAGTAAAAATGAGTACACAAAAAATAGTTCTAAATTTTGAGGAGCGCAATAAAGATATACAATATTATTATGCACTCCTAATAAAATAATTATTCATACTCAATAAATGAATTCTCACACTTAGTCATAGATTTTAACATCTATGGCCTTATAAAACATAGATTATGATCTAGGCTATGCACAATTCCCTTTGTAGAACTATACAAGTTCTAGATTAAGTGAAAACTATGAATACCATCAATAGAGACTAAGAACATAAGGATTTTTTCCCTTATTGATTTTTGTAGCAGATATCCATTAAATTCCTTCACAAACACATAGATTTATTATATAACCAATTCACTACACAACATTTAGCATGAACTCCCATATACACAAAACTTAATGTGCATAATTAAATTCACATCTAATCCCTAAAAGATAGGTGTGCATGCTAACACCTACTATGTACACAAATATGATAGAATGAGATCTAAGCAAAGCCTACATAGCTTCCAATTAGGTTGGTCTATGTGGATTGATAGGTGACCACCATAAATAAGGATGGTAGTTGAGCTCAATTAGATATTGAGGGAAATAAATTAATACATAATTAAATGCAAGGTGGATATCATAGCATCAGATCTTAAATATACATCTCCGCCCAACTATAAACACATATATTCTATCCTTGATAGATAGGTAGGCCACCTAAAGATCAAAAAATGACATTCCATCTATTTCTATGATCAAATCATCATATCTAAATTAAATAAGCATGGCCTATAGTATTGATTGTAAAGACTTTGTTGATATTAATTAAACTTGGGATGTGGACACTATTTTCAAATTCAAGTTCATGTATACCACTTCCAATGGTAATTGATTATTCAGGGTCTTGTCCAATGCTATATAAACCCTAATTTTTATTATAAAATGGTTGACATTTATATGCATCATAACACTACCAAAAAATTCCCTCCAAGATCCCTCTCTTAGTAGAACAGAGCTCTATCTATTCAATTTGGTGGTATTTCATTAGACCATGTGATTAATAAAAATTGATTTAATTTTATGCATGTTTTGTATTATATGTGCATTCATAGTTGTTGATCCTTATTTGTGTATGTTTATCCCTCTCATTTTTGTCCTCCCTTCACAAATTTGAGTAGAATTGAATGTCACTATAGGTGTCATGTTGTGTATACATGGGTCTACCTAGGCATTAACTTTGGACCATTTATCATCCCTCCTAATGTTATGTTATGTTAGATTACATCCATGTAAAAAACTTATGTAGTGAACTGGGTTTAAATATTTTACATTCAATCTATTAGTTTTATTGTGTTATTAAGCAAGTGGGTTTATCACTCTATTCTCAGTGCATCAAATTTTACATTTTAAAAATCCTCTTCCCTTTTCCTACACTTTTACCCTTTGAGAAGTTTAGTTTTAGTGATATTTGTAGATTTCATTCTACCCTTTGTAGGTTTGCATGGTGTTACTAAACTAGGTATATTTAGAATAAGAGGAAGTTATCCTATTTTTAAGGTTCATCCCAAGGATTAAAAGAGTCCCACACCTTGGGGTATGGTCCCATTATTACAATAGAAAACCAAATTTCTCTCTAGTACATAAGTTTAAGGAACTAGGTATAGAAGAGCCATGTGTCAATGCACACAAGATCCTCTTACATGGGTGAAAATTTTGAGAGAATAGTTTATGAAATTTATGATGGGAAAATAAAAATATTTAACTAAGGAATTGGTGCAATTTTTAGTTGATAGTGTTAAATACACTTTATAGAATACCTGACAACTTCGAGCATTCTTGGTTTATAAAGATTAACCTTTGACCTATATGAAAAGACAAATGAGATAATATTAATAGGTAATTATTTATATTTAATTGAGATACTTTAATTCTCTATAATAAGAAGATTTAGAACATCCTCTTCCCCTCTTAGGAGGGATAACAATGTAAGATAACCATCTCCTAAAGCTTATTCTACACCCCTATTTAGAAGATTTTTTATGCCTAAAAGAGGATTATTCCCTATTTCCTTGATGGATATGTAGATAAACCAACCCTTTTTATATTTTAATGGAGATAACCTAGTGATCCTTCCCCAATATGATGATATTCATGTACTGCTCTTAAGAGCATACCTTACTTTACTAGATAAAATTTTACTACCCTGATAGAGCACATGCAAAACATAACAAATATTTGAATCATCTACAATGTGACTAAAGAAAACATCATAGTGTGACTCCTTGCCTCTTATTTTAAAGGGAGAAAATTCCAATGGTATTGTAGTTTGACACTAAATTCTATTCATAATTAGGATAAGTTAGGTACAATAATATGTTGATAGTTTGAAGAAAAGAGAGACCATCTATCATTGATGGAGTAGCTCACGACCATTAAAAGGGCTCCAAATGAGGAGATTATTGACTTCAAATTTAGGTTAAAAAAGATTTGGGATTGAATTCCACTCTTGGTAAATCCAAATCTTAACACTAAGTTCTTATATTTTTTGAGAATGCTTAACAGTGATGTGGTTGTAATGATCTCATCTATGGGAGGTGAAATACTACTATATGCATATGAGGTCATTATTTACACATAAAATTGATTGATTCAAGAAATGAAAATTATTAATAGACCCCTATGACCTTGTATATTGATCCGCCATTCATAAGTTCACCTGCCTTGCCTTCATTCCAAATCTAGATCCTATTCTTATTTCTCTCAACCTATCAATTCCATCAACTTATACACCTTTGAGAGAATTTCATGAAGTTAATTAATTATTGAAGAGTTTTGAAAATGATATAGTAACACTTAAAAGGAATCAAGCATAGTATTATAAGCCTTATCAACTAGTAATATCAATCAAATAGGCCTCCCTACCAACATCTTGTGTAGGATCAAAACTAACTCACATATAATAGAACACCCTATGCACCAAATTATAACACTACAAGCACATATATATCTCTCATTATTATACACAATAATATGGTGTATGTCTATGAATGGTTTTTTCTATGTGATCAACCACATGATCAAGCTTTGTGTATGAATGCAATGATGAATAAAGCACCTATAATGCAAAATGTACCACCACTTTAGAAGCCTTTATCTACTCCTATCAACCAACGGATAAATTATTGCTGTAAATATAAGAGAATGGAATATCTACCCTCCTAAACTGGTAGGAGGGTGACTTAAATTATGTGAATTAGAATGAAGTTTAGAGTGTATGAAGCAACCTAGTTACTTTTAACATAATATTCAGAAAGAGAGCATTAGAGAGAGTCATCTCCTTTAACACTCTCAATTTTAGTACCCTCAACCTATATGCCCCAAGTTCCATGCATAGATGTGCAGTGTAGGGAACCTATGAGAAGTTTATAGTAATGCATACAAATGGTCATGTAGAAAGAGACTCTACCTCAAAGTAGTACACAGGTGTGAGAAGAGGCTATAATTCAAAAGGAACATATTAAAAGGATGCAAATCCATTTTAACATAGTCAAGTAGATGAAGAAGACTAGCTTGAATATTTTCATGTATTATGCTCTTGCTATTACTTCCCAAAGTAATTTTTTACAAGATACCCTAAGTAACTTATAATCTCATGATCGATCATAGAATACACTTACTATGTCCATAAGTTTATGTAAACTAGAGGAAAAGATGCACATAAATATCAATCCTCCCTAATTATACATCTTTTTGATTATTTATGAGCATCTCTTACATAATTATATGATATATGTAGGCATGATAAGTTTAGTGATGAAATATAAAACCAAAAGCATGCTAGTCATATCATATTCTCCCATCTCAAAATGGGTTATCTAATTTGATGGAACTATTAGGTTGTGGAGCTAAAAGCTTCACCAGGGTGCAAATAAGAGGAGTTACAGAGGTTGCAAAGGTTGCAGAATGAGTTGCAGGGCAATTGACATTAGTCTGATCAACTGACATCAGTCAGATAGCAGTGAAGAAGCAATCGATGTCGGTTATCAGTCGACCGACATCGATCAGGGAGGACGACGTCAGTAGCCTGTGCGTGAACATGCAGTTTGCATGTTGATTCTAGAGAGTCTATTTTTGGACTGTTAGTTTGCATGTTAAAGGCTAATTATAGTCTTGAGTTGCGTGTCTAATTATTTTAATTAATATAGTCTAATTATTGTAAGCATGAGATTTATATATAGACTCATGCGCTGTATTGTAAACTAGTGCTATAGAGTAAGAGAGCAAATAAGATCCTTCAAAGAGAGGAGAGCAATGGTGTGTTCCTCCTATTGCCACAGTACCAAGTGTGGGTGTTGGTTTGGAGAATCAGAAGGGTTCTTCGTGTTTGTATGATCTTGGTCAGTAGGTGTGCATGGATTCTTTTGGAGATCTACAATGGTGAGCAAGGTCTAGTGATTTGCAGGAGCAGTAGAGAGCAAGAGATCTACTTGGAGTACAGTTGTGTACTTGGTGTACTGTCAGCGTTGTTTTTGACTAGTGGAGGTGAACATCAATTCTATATTAGAGTTGATTGTTGGGATCGAGAGAGAGAGGGAAGAAGGTCTTGAGGTGTGGTGAGCCTTTGAGGTGGAAGAAGAAGTGCCATCTTCTTTATTGTATTTTCTTCTGAGTGATTATTAATACAATTGTGTATTATCTCTCATATTCTTGTGTTGTTTCATATTTCTAGTTAATTATCATTCTAGTTAAATTTTGTGTTTAGTTGCTAATACAAGAGGTAATCGTATGTGCTCTAATTGAGGAGCAAGATCCTGACAGTTGGTATCAGAGCAGGTTGACCAGGTTGACCAGGTTGGTACCAACTTGACAGTTGGTATCAGAGCTTTTGGTTGGGTTGACTAACAGGTGGTTTTAGATTTGGTTAGTGTTTGTTGATTACAGGTCACTCTCAGGGGTTTTAGATTGAGTGGGAGTATAACAATGGTAGAAGAAAGTAAGCTATGAATGGAGAAACTAAATAGCACAAATGGTTTGATTGATGGAAAGAAAGAGTAGGTAAAGGGAGATTGTTGGTCGGTAGAAGATCAACGTGTAGAAATAGATGTTGTAGGTGATGTTGCACAAGTTGCTTTGGATAAAGTAGAATCTTGGTTTACAGATTCTTTTGCCTCTTTCCATGCAGCCCAAAATAGAGCATCTTTACATGGGTATGTCTTTAGAGAGATTTATTTAGGGGTTGGTAAGCCTTGTCAGATTATTAACGAAGGGGAAGTAAAGCTAAAAATGCAGACGGGTAACACATAGGTTTTGAAGTAGGTCATGCAGGTTCCAGTCTTGGAGATGAGTCTAATTTCTTTAGGAAAGTTGGGTGATGGGAGATGCATAGTAACTCTCACAGTGGATGCACTTGAATTAGATGGTGGTAAGAAAGTAGGTATCCTTTATCTCTCTACTTATATTACTGATTCACCTTCTGTTGTAGAGATGTGGCTTTGTAGGCTTGGTCACATATGTAGGAGGGGAATGCATGTTCTTAAGTGGAAGACAAATGTTTTTGATAAACTTAAGAACTGGAAAGCCTTGGTGTTCATGGAGGAGATGGTGGATAGAGATTAGTAGAGAGGATTGAATTATTTTAAGTAGGGCTGTGTTGATTTGAACAGGGTTTTGATCCAAAAGGAGCTCATGGGTAAAAAGTCATCACTCACAGGCAAACACAGGTACCAACATCGATCAGACAGTAACTGACATCGGCAATAGGAAGACCAATGTCAGTCAGGAAAGAACTAATGTTGATAGAAGGGATATTAGCATCAGCCAGGGAAATGATGTCAGCAGTCAGGGTCAGTGTAGGGAACTGACATTAGTCAGATGTAGACTGGGAGATGACCGAGATCAGTCACTAGAACGGATGTTGGGTGGACAACAAGCTGTCAAGGAGTCTCAAACGCCCATATGGAGGTTAGAAAGGGTAAGTGAACCTCATATTCATTGTTCACCTTCTTTATATTACTTATTGATGGTCAAGAACTAGGAAGATGTGAAGAGGCAATGCAGGTAGAATCCAAGAAATAGTGGGAGCTTGGCATGGATGAGGAGTGTGAGTCCTTAGAGAAGAACCAAATAGGTATTTATTGGTGGAGTTGTTAGCTGGAAGAAAGCACTGAAAGATGGATGGATTCCCAAGTTGAAGAAGAGAGTGGATGGATACGTGAGATGAAAGGCTAAGGTCTACGGTCTTGAGGGAGCTGCAGGACAGTGGTACAGGGTTTGACAGGAGGATGACAAAGTAGTGCTCTAGTCAATGTCAGTGTAACTATTGTGTTTGTCTTACTAGGTGGATGATGGTCACAACATTATCCAGTTACTGTATGTGGGTGATTTGCTAGTAGGTTTGTACATACAGGGTTTTGCTGAGCTAAAAGTAAGGTTAGTTCAGTGGCATGTCATGAGGAATTTGGAGCAGCAAAATTCTTTAGCATAAGAGACATGGAAGATCACATGTTGATCTCCAGTGGGAGCTGATGTGAAGAAGGTGTTGGTGAGGTTCAAGATGCAGGATGCAGAATCGGTAAGCACACCAAGGGCTGGACAGTTCAAGCTTAGCTTAGAACAGGGTTTAAAATCACATGAGGTTTAGTGTAGACATGAGTTTTTCCAATTAGTGGGAGTTGTCAAAAAGTATGGAGCCAATTCGGGGAAGGAGTATTGGAGGGCAGTTCAGTGGATTCTCAGGTATTTGAGATGGACTAACAGCAGGTTAACATGTTATGCAAGGTCAAGGTCTTCACTACATGGGTTGTAGGTTCAGATGTGGCAGGTTACTTGGATGACAGGTGTAGCATCACAAGTTGTGTGGTGGTTGGTCTTCAAGATTGATCTTGAAGAGGGATACAAGTCAGGGAATAAATTAGATAGTGTACAGGTACAGGTACATGTGTAGCTATTTATCTCCAAGTGGGAGATTGTTAGGTTGTGGAGCTAAAAGCTTCACCATGATGCAAACAAGAGGAGTTACAGAGGTTGTAGAGGTTGCAGAGAGTTGCAGAATGAGTTTTAGGGAAACCAACGTTAGTTTGATCAACTGACATTGGTCAGATAGCAGTGAAGAAGCAACCAACGTCAGTTACCAGTTGGTTGACATCGGTCAGGGAGGAGCCGATGTCGGCAGCCTGTGCATGAACATGCAGTTTACATGTTGATTCTAGAGAGTCTATTTTTGGACTATTAGTTTGCATGTTAAAGGCTAATTATAGTCTTGAGTTGCATGTCTAATTATTGTAATTAAGATAGTCTAATTATTGTAAGCATGAGATCCATATATAGACTCATGGGCTATATTGTAAATTAGTGCTAGAGAGTAAGAGAGCAAATAAGCTCCTTCAGAGAGAGGAGAGCAATGGTGTGTTCCTCCTAGTGCCACAATACCAAGTGTGGGTGCTGGTTTGGAGAATCAAAAGGGTTCTTTGTGTTTGTATGATCTTGGTCAGTAGGTGTGCATGGCTTCTTTTGGAGATCTACAATGGTGAGTAAGGTTTAGTGATTTTTAGGTAGCAGCAGAGAGTAGGAGATCTACTTGGAGTATGGTTGTGTACTTGATGTATTGGTAGCATTATTTCTGACTGGTGGAGGTGAACATCAATTCTGTATTGGAGTTGATTGTTGGGACCAAGAGAGAGAGGGAAGAAGGTCTTGAGGTGTGGTGAGCCTTTGAGGTGGAAGAAGAAGTGGCATCTTCTTTATTGTATTTTCTTCTAAGTGATTATTAATACAATTGTGTATTGTCTCTCATATTCCTGTGTTGTTTCATATTTATAGTTACTTATCATTCTGGTTAAATTTCGTGTTTAGTTGCTAATACAAGAGGTAATCATATGTGCTCTAATTAAGGAGCAAGATCCTGATAGGAACATCAGTTAAAACTATAGGAATCATCAATGATTTGAGTCTCATTCTACATGCATGTCCAATCCTTTCCATTGTGTAGCTTATCATAGTCATTGACTTAACCCCTTACTCTATTATATGCCTCTCCCAATACTTCACTTAAAATTTGGGTGGATATTTAGCCTTAGATTGGTTTCACATGCTACTCGGGACTAGATATGGGATTAAAATGACTATCAAATCTGAGCCTATTTCAAAGAATCACATAGAGCCATATATACCTATCCTAGTTAATTCAAAATACACCTTTTTCAACCAAGAGGAGAATTAATTCCTCAATTAGGATACCATACCGCTTTATGAGGTCTTGGATGACTTAATTGATGAATGGGCACATAAACATTATGATTGTAACCTATATGATAATGTAGAAGAAACAATACAAGGCACATACTACATTCTTAAGGAGGATGCCTTATTTCCTAACCTTTTAAATGTGTAAGATTACCTCAAATGAATGTGGTAGTTATACTTAAATGGATCCCAAAAAAATGGCACAAGATCTAGTGTTGTAATGGTCTCCCCTCAAAAGGAGAAATATTTCCATGCATTTAGATTATAGTTTAGTTGTGCAAATAATGTTGATGAATACAAGGTGTTAATTCAATGTCTCTAATTAGTGCATAAGAATGTAATAAAGTTGTTATAAGATTTTAGAGATAATAAACTAGTATTAAACTAGATCAGAGCATGAAACATGTCCAAAAATAGTATGCTAAGAGCTTACAAACATAGGGCATGGGATATAATTGATGAGTTTGATGATTTCAATATCAATTACATACTAAGGGTTCACAATGATAATGTAAATAGGATCATAATTATAGGTGTGTATAATTACCTCCACTTCATTATAAGGAATTATTCCAAGCATCTCATAAAAAATGTAGTTATACTAGTAGTGCTAGACAACACAAGCAATTGGAAGGTGTTAAAAAGTGACAAACAAATTGTAAACTTCATATAATATGAAGTTGAGTTCTATGCCAATAATAAACCATGGATATAAAATCAATATGAGGAGCATATCATCCAAATAAATAGAAAAACATACTTAAATGGTTAATCAAATTGGAAATTATCTTCAATTCTGATGATCAACTCAAGGGAAAGAGGAGAAATATGATGGTGAAGGATGAAATCTTCAAGTTGGCAGCCATCTTTGATGATAAGATCTTGAAATCTAGTAAGATATGGTTCCAATTTGAATTAAAAGAATTCATATAGGTAATAAAAAGGTATGATGATCTATTCACATGGAGCTAATAAGGCCTCATAGGATTTTTTCAAAGATTAACCCAACATACCATTGAGATTGACCCTTATATTAGGCTAGTCAGGCATAAGTAGAGGCTATTTAACCCTAAGCTTGAGCCCTTAATGAGGAATAATCACTAAAACATCACTAAGGACAATGTAATATTTCAAATCAAACATTATTCATGGGTAGTCAATTTAGTTTCTTTGCATAATAATAATGGAGAGATTTGATTATGTATAGACTTCAGGGACCTAAACAAAGCCTCCCTCAAAGACCACCACCCTTCCTATCAATACATTAAATTTTGTAAATAGTCATAGGCATGGAAAGGATTTAACTACTAGATGGTTATTCAAGGTATAAGCAAGTACTTATGTAGGAGTGTGATCAATTCAAATCAACATTCACCACTAAGTGGGGTACCTTTACATACCAAATAATGCCCTTTGATTTGATAAATGTAGGAGCTACCTTATAAAGGAACATGAATATGGCATTTAATGGACTCCTCAAAAAAATTATCTTGGTCTACCTTGATGATATAACTATTTTTTCAAGGCATGTAGTGGATCATTTTGGTCACCTAGAGAAAGTATTTAAAGAATGTTGAGATTTTAGGATCTCTCTGAACCCAAGAAAGTGTGTATTCACTGTACATGAAGGAAAGTTATTGTGACACATTATATCCAAACAAGGACCCATAATTAATCCTAAATGAGTTGTGGCCATTCTATATTTCCCTCTCCCATGTCACAATAAGGGTCTCTAATATTCTTAGGAAAAATAAATTTCATCATAAGGTTTGTACTAATTAAGCTAGGTTCATGAACATTAATTACACCATTATAGAGGATCCTAATTTGATAAAACTAAATTAACAAAGGGATTTCATCATTTATTCTTTTGGTAGATCTGAAGGCATCTTAGCCTTTCTTACATAGCAAATTAATAATTAATTGGAATAATATATTGCTTTATTTAGCTAGGTGCTCAAGGATTATGATCTATGTTATATATTTGTAGATAATCATACCTTCAGTAATAAGAGTGCTCAAGAAGTTAAACACATGATCTCCAATAACAAGATCCAACTCATGATCTCACACTATAGTATAATTGAGTTCTTACTCAACAAGGACATCAGTAAGAAAAGATCTAATTGGGTCACAAAGGTGATGGATTATGACACAAATGTCTAAATCACTAGGATGGTGTGAGGCAAGGGAATCTACAATTATATAGTAGAGGATCTAAATATAAAATATTGTGTAGTGTTTTCACTACATGCAAACCAATCAAAATATTAAGTTTCCCTACGAAGTTAGAATTAGAGCATTAGGATTTTCATCTAGACCAGAACATATATACATGGATTGAATAAATCCAAGCACATAAATTTCAAATTATATTCCATCCCTAGTGTAATTTTTAATGATATACTTTTTATAATATAAATCAATGTAGTTATTTTTTGATACATAAAACTTGATTAAGATAGTAGAAACCTTAAAGAGTTCTATGATGGGCCAGAAAGAAGCCATTACTCACCTAAAACCACTTCCATAAAAATCATGAAAGATGGATATTATTGGCCAAATCTATTTAAGGATGAAAATGTATGGGTGTGAGGTTAAAATAAGTGTGCCTTATTTATAGGTAAGTAGAAATTGACATCCTTAACCCTATTCCTAATACAAGTTGATAAATATTTTACACAATGGGGTCTAGACTTCATTGGCATTATAAATATGCCATCAAGCAATGAACATAAATGGATCTTCATGGCCAAAGATTATTTCAAAAGGTGAATAGAGGTATTAGCACTGAAAGAGGCTAATGAGGTTATGAAATTCTACAAAATCTTTGTCATGAGAATTGGTGTTCATGATACTATTATCTTAGATGATGCACGAGTTTTCTTGGAGCAAAGATTAGTGAAAGGGTAGTCAAACATAGAATTCATTTAAGCACACCCTCAAACTATTACCCCAAGGTAATGGTTTAGCTGAATCAACTAACAAAAAATTGATTCACATCATTAAGTGAACCATGGAAGATAGCCATTTATCATGGGATACCAATCTTAGTACATCCCTCTAGGTAGACCAAATAATTACAAAAAGGGATCTTGAGAATGACCTGGAGAATTCATCCTTCATATTAGTCTATGGAAAGTAGGCAAGGTTTCTCATGTCTCTTGATTTAACTTCACTAGATATAAATTATCAATTAGAATTGTTTGAGAGTGATATAAAGATAGTAAGGTTAGCTAAGTTAATGGAGTTTAAATAAATCAAGGTGTAGGTTATGCACATTATGGAGATTCAATAAGCATAGACCAAGAAAACATTCAATAGAAGGGTTATTGATATAAAATTCAATGAAGGAAACTTGGTACATAAATGAAACATAGATAGAATAAATGTTGGGAAGCATACCAAGTTTAGACTCATATGGAGTAGCCCATATACCATATCTATTTGTAAGAAAGCTTATGCATACTAGCTCAAAATTCCAAGTGTAGAAGTGTTTCCCATCCCTATCAATGGGATTCATATTAAGCATTATCTCCAATGATAATGAACAATCTTTTAAATAATAGTTTAGATGTTTTAATTTCCCTAAGTACTGCATGCACATACTATTGTTTAAAACATTTTCATCTCCTCCAAGTGGTTATGTATAGTTCTGTTAGTTTAGTTTTACCTTTCCTATAAGTATTTTTTGGCACAGTTTTTTAATGTGTTTTTCATTATGGAAGGTAGCTTAGTTCCTTCTTTGGTCTAGCAGGCTTCTTGTGCCTAAACAAAATCAAGAGAAATAATATCAAGGAATTCTAGATGAATCTACACCTAATGGATTTATTCAAGGCTTATATATTCCTTCTTAGCAAGAAATAATCTTATAGAGTTCACCAAAAGTGTTGACTCTCTAATTAACTTCCAATTTTTTTTTGAATTCATAAGGACCAAACAAGAGGTTTCACACTTAAATATTTCCAAATTCCTTAAAATCAAGCCAATGCATAGATACTTCCTGTCCATTTTCACACTCAATATTTAACATGGGATCATGCCTCAACTAATTGTTGATTTGTGCCTATGATGAGTTTCCAATGAGTTCCTCATGTAAATATACTTCATTGAACCAACACAATGCACAAACTAGATTGTGGTATCCCAAGATTTAAATATTATAAAAAGAGAAGTGTGTAGGAAACAATTTTATATCACGAGGAGTGCACTTAATACCTTGAATATTATTGCACAATTTTAATGTAAATGTTTCCTCAAACTCATGTAATGAATTCCTATACCAAGTCATAATAGAGTTTCACATCTGCACCCTTTTAAAATTTAGATTATGATCTAGGTTGTCCACCATTCCATTCATATACTAGTACAAGTTCTAGATGAAGGCATAGAATGTGAAGACCATTAGAATATACTAGGTGTAGAATGTGCTTGGGCATTATATATATATATATATATATATATATATATATATATATATATATATATATATATATATCACCCTCACCACCCTTCATAAAATCTTAGATTCATTACATAGCCAATTTATTTTGTAACCTTTAGTATGCACTCCCAATGTATAGAACTCAGTGTTCATAGTTCAATGCACTAATAGTCCCCAAAAGAAAGGAATACATTATAATCCCTATCATACTCCTGTAGATGATAGAGTGAGATTCAATAAAATCCTTTATACTTTCTGTATATGTAGGTCTAGGTGGATTGATAGGTGAATACCATAAAAAAGGATGGTCATTGAGCTTTGATTAGATATCTAAAAAACCAAATTAGAACATAATTTAACTTAAGGAGGTTATTAGAGAATTATATCCTACACACACATCCTCATAACTATAAACACATATCTTCCATCCTTGATAAACATGAAGGATGCCTAAAGATCTAAAATAAAATTCTAGCTACTTCTATGATCAAATCATCAAATTTAAATTAAATAAGCATAGCTTATAGTAGTTATTGCAAACAATTTGGTGATATTAATACGCCATGGGGGTTCTAGACACAATTTTAAAATTCAAGTTCTTATCTATAACCTCAAATGGTGAATTGATTATGTAGGGCCTTGTCTAGTGTTATGTAAAGTCTAATTTTTATTGTAAAATGGTTGACATTTGAAGGCATTATATTGTTGTCAAAATTTTCCCTCCAAGAGATATATCCTAGTATAATAGATAATTGTATATTAATTTTTTTAATACTCATTAGATCTTGATATTAATAGTAACTAATTCACTTTTATTAATTCTATGTGCTTTATGTACATACATGGTTGTTGATCCTTGTTTGTGGATGTTTGACCCTTTCATTTCCATCATCCCATTGCACCTCTACATAGAAATAAACATCTTTATAGGTATCATGTTGTGTATAAACATGTATAAATAGGTATGACCTATCTAACATTTGTCATCCCTCCTAATATTATACTATATTCCTTACCTCCATTAAAACACTTACACATTATGCCTAGTTTAAATATTTTCCATATAGTTTTTTAATTTTATTATGTCATTAATTAGGCGAGGTGATCAATTTATTCTTGGTGTATCACTTTTAAATTATAAAAACCCTTTTACATTTTATCTCCCTTTACTCTTTGACAAGTTTAGGTTTAGTGCTAGTTTTAGATTTCATTCTGCTCTTTAAAGGTATGTGTGCTAGTCCTAAACTAGGTGAATTTATAATAGAAGGAATCTATATTAATCTAATTTTTTTTCCCAAAGATTTAAATAGTACCACACCTTGGGGGATTATCCCATTATTACAACGAGACACTAAATTTCTTTTTGGCACACAAGTCTAAGGTGTTAGGCATAAAAGAGTTACACACTTATGTACATGAAATCCTTTCACATTGGTGCACATTTTGAGTGATAATAGTTACTATTTCATTAAATTTAAATGTATAGGTTTCCAAGGTCTACTCCATACATTAACCCTCCTCATGATACTAAATCTAGTAAAAATAACCAAGTTTTACCTCAAATTTTTCATATGGTTGTCCCCAAAAATTAGGTCTTTATTCCTTTCATTTGAGGAATGCCACTAAATATTGTCCAATATGATGATATACATACTATAATTATTAGTATCAAATAGAGTTTATTAGAGATTATTTCATGCACACAAAGTTTAATAGAATCCATAGGCCAAATACAAAGAATATTTAATCACACTAATATTTTTATTTTATTCACACACTATAATGCAACACCATATGGGACATTATACATTTATAAGAACATTATTCCTATATTCATGGAGATTATACCTCCATCAATATTCCACCCAAAATACCTATGACTATGAAAATATTATATATGATATATTATTGTAACTCACAATATTATATCTAAATAAATATTATATTCTAATCTATATTTGCAATATTGTTTATAACAATATTATGACAACTAATTATTGTCAAATATAACTAATTATATGTAATAGTGAATTATTATTTATATAATTATTCACATTATGATGTATAAACTACTGTGAGGATAAATTATTCCCTAACATTCCCCCATTAGGCATTACATAGTAATTTGTGTTTCACAAGACTTAATGAAAGCAATGAAGGAACACATCAGCTTATTATTAACCATTCGCTATCAACAATACATCAATTAAATCAGTGTGGGAACTTTGAATAGGAAAATATACCATCAACTAATCACTGAAGGAACCACATCAACCTGTATAGTGTGGGAACCATGATAGGAATAATCTGTTTAACTTTCACTCATGCCTCTAAGAACTTGCACAAACAAAATTCTATGCCACCACATATTCTTAGGTCTACATACTATTGTCTAGATCTTATTGCACATAACCACTACTAAGTAAAGTAATGCATCCTACATTTACTCCACATGACTGTAATAAACATGTCACTATCCAATCATATCCATAAAGAAGTAAGGTAGTCATGGGATCTCTATAGTAGCTTCTCTCCTAACTTTTGCCACATTCTTATTTCTTCTAAACATCTTTTTTATGTAGTGCACTATGTGGGAAATTATAAAATATACCTCTTATTTATCACACAATAAACAAGTGCTAAAAATAGAATATATATATATATATATATATATATATATATATATATATATATATATATATAAGCATCCCTTTGTCAGTGGATAATGAAAGGTGTAGAAATCCTCCATCCTCCAGTATCCTCTATCTTCCAATAGATTCACTACTTACTTAGCCAAAGAAGTCATGAAGCTCATATTCATGTCTCTTTAAATGGAATGAGTTCCACCCCCAATATTGACACATTCAACATTTAACTTAGGATGTCATATACAAGTGATAATGCATCTAGTTATAAAAACAACAATTTTGATATTTTTAAATTTGACACTTTGATTTTTAATATTGACATACAATAAACTTAAGTACTAATGACATGAACCTAATGATTTTATTGTTCATAATTTTAATTTTTTGACATAAAATGACTCTTGATATGATTTTATTGATGACATACTACTGAATGAACAATATTTATTTTTATAAAATCCAATAACTAAACTCATAATAATAAGACTCCTCTTTAATACATCATATCTTATGACAAGAAAAAAACTAATTATGACCATAGAAAAATACTCAATTAAAAAACTACTTTGACTATATAAAAAAGGCATTTTAAATCTAAATGACACAAACTATGCCTTTTTCTAAATAAATACTCAGACTAAGTAAATAATATGATAAACATAATGCCCTTGGTTAATCTTTCACTCACCAAATTGCATCGACCATTGGAGCCTTGTAGATTTCAATTATAAAAGACACCAATGAAGCTGAGACTAAAGATACAATTTTTCTTTATGAGAATGCCATAATCAAACTTTTTTGACCTTTACACTGATGGATGGAAGATGATAGTCATATGATATAGTTATTGAATAAACTTCTCCATTGGTGTAGGAAAAATCATATGGTTGTTAGTGCATATCAATCTTGTAGTAAATTTCATCTGAGCTATGCAAGAGTTTAAACATGTATCCACTAAGTGTAAGAAGTCATAAATTTTGATGATATACAACACACAACATAAAAAACATAATTATTTAAGATAAAATGAGTGTACAAAGTTTGGAATGCATGTGCATTATATTTTTACAATGTTTAAACATGTTGATTATATCTTTGACAATGATGTTGAAGATAACTAATGCATGGAGGATGCTTGAGGGATGGTTGGACATGTGGATTAACATGGAGAGTCCTCTCCTTCAAGTTGATTCAAAACTATAAATATATAAGCATAGTAAAAAAAAGAAAAAAATACTCCTTTTTTCTATATATATGCCACACTCTCCATTGGCTAGCTTTACAAACTATGAGGCACCTGAATGAAGTGCATGGATCTGATTGCACCTAGTTTTTTAAACTCATTTTATATTAACACTAAGATATCAAGGTAGTAAATTCAATGTCTATAAGCTATCAAGATAATAATTTAATTTCACAGTTTGGTGGAGGTGAGTTGATGCCAATTTGAAATCTTTGAATTCAAAACATGATCAATGTGAACCCTATCATAGAGAATAAGACTAAAACCATATATATGGATAAAATAATCACACCCAATCTCACCCATAATAATATTTTCTCATCCTTAGAGGTGAATCACAATGTTACTTCCTTTTGTTTATTTTAATTGTCAATACTTTCTCTGATAATAGCCAAATCTGATACCACTGTTATGATCAAACATAGTTTACTAGAGATTCATTTCATTCACATGAAGTTCAATAGAATCCATAGGCTAAATATAGATAATATTTAATCACACTAATAGTATTGTTTTATTCACACACTTTTATATAAACCATATGGGACATTACATATTTATAAGAACATTATTCCTATATTCATGGGGATTATCTCTCCATCAATATTTCACCCAAAATACCTATGATTATACAAACTACTATATATGATATATTATTGTAATTCACAAAAATATATCTAAACAAATAGTATAATCTAATATATATTCATAATATTGTTTGTAATGATATTATGACAACTAATTATTACCAAATATAACTAACAAACTAACTATATGTAATATTGAATTATTACATTTGTAATTATTCACATTATAATGTACCAATTATTATGAGGGATATCTATTCCATAAAAATAACCCTCAAGATTATTCCTTATTTCAATAGAGATAATACAACCACACCTATAGATCACATCAAGGATATTTCCAACATCTACTTGGTACACCATATTACTCAAGAGAATGTTGATATTAGGATTTTAGATTCCTCATTTAAGGATAGGGTTCTTCAATTATATAAAAGATTACAACCTAATTATATAAATTCATGTGATGAATTAGGAGAAGCTTATGTAATTAATTTGGAGATAAAAGTGACCATTTGTATTTTGTTGAACATATGACCAGTATTGAGAGGGATTCACAACAATTCAAGAGTGATTTCAACTTCAGGTTCTAAAACAAATTGGATGGAATCTTGGCTCTAGTTAGGTCCACTCCTAAAAATTCTTTCCTCTAATATATAAGGCCCTTAAATAATGATATTATTATTATGATCTAATCTATGGAGGGTACAACTATTTCTAATTCACATGATATTTCCATCAAGGATGAAAACTACCTTATGCAAGATGAAAGATTTATCCAAGACCTATAATGCTACTATTATAAATTTAAAATATCCTACACCAACTACATAACATGCATTAGCACTTTTTATTATGCCAACCATCTAGCCAAGATACAACTACTCCTAGTCAATCAAATGATTTATAGATAGTGAAAATTTTACTTTAGACCTTTAGCAATGAGTTATTCATCCTAAAGAGGTAGAAATCTCAGTCTAAAAATTCCTTACTTTCCTCTTTATCATCCTTATCATCCATATAGGCAGCCCTTTCAATGTAATTTTTAGGGACAATGATAATTTACCCATGCAAGACTAGTAATCTCTCAAAATCCAACTACTCCTAGTTCCTCAAAAGTAATTGTACCAGTTTAAAATAACCTCCTTCAATATTATGAGTGGTTTTATCCTTGTAGCTAACCTCATAACCAAAATACATGTCCTAATAATTTTTTCAGCCAATCATTGATGGTCTAAATTTTATCAATTCCTTAAGATACATACATTGAAACACCATCATCAGGAGATTCATCTAAAGGTTAAATATAACCTGATTATACACTTTTTAATTGGAAAGAGGATGATTATTATGGGGTAAATTAGGTGGAAAACACAAATAAGGCCACTAATTCTATATCATCCAGTGCAAGGTTTTAGAAAAAATATGTTTAAAGTGAACATCTATATAGTAGAGTTTTTTAGTTCCTCCAATGCTCTAAGGAGCCATAAGGTCTGATTCAGCTTTAAAGGTCCAAGAAAATTTAAAAAAACTAGGACACATGAAGTGAGTTTGAACCTAAATATTATATCCAATACACTTAAGTTCAAGGTAAGTCTAACCTCAAAATGTAGACAAAGGTTGGTAATTTTCCATTCAACATCATTGGGAAAATAAATAAGACCAATGTCAACATTTCTATGTGGGAGATAATGACCTGTCTAGGATAAAAGGATTTGTTGTAAGAAGTATTGTCTAATTTAAGTCTTTCAAGTGGAATAAAAATGAGTCAAGATTTGTCCTCAATAATCTATCTTAGCCTAAGGAAAGAAAACCAAGTGGGATAGACAAACCTCCACCTTTATAAATTTATTTTATCATTGGTGATCACTTGGTTCACAATTATATGATATATGTAGCTGCAAGTAGTTTTGTGATGCCTAAACAACTTTATGATAAGTTAGGCTTGAAGTATGAACCAATTACAAAAGGAGTAGTATAATGATATGGTATATCCATAAAAATAGTTTGTGTGATGAAAGGATTAAATCTCTCTTGGTATGCATGTCCTAACTTATCAATCTATCAATTTATTTTCATTATATATATCCCACCTTACTATACACTATGTCTATATAAATATTTCACAACTAATATTGGAGGCTAAATGTCCTCAGATTGGTCTCACATGTTGTTTAGAACAATATATGGAACTAAATTCACTATGAATTTTGAACTAATTTCCAAATATCAAATAGATCCATATGTGCCAAATTTATCTAGTGTTAATTGCATTATTATTTATCAAGAAGAGACTATCTTAGATTGTGAACCAACCATGCTTCATAAAGGCATTCCTAATCTTAGAATTGATGAATGGGGAACTAAACATCATGAATACAAACCCTATAAGATAATTGATAAAAATTATTTAGGTACCTATTGCATTCATGATGAATATTCTATAATTGTAAAACTTGTCAAGTTTAATGAATATGTTGATGGCATGTGGAAAATGTTCTTTAATATATCTAGTAGTAAAAGTGTAGTATGAGTTGGTGTAATTTTTGTATCTCCCATGAAATATAAGTACTTTACTAATTTTATATTTAGTTTAGTTTTAATAATAACTCAATTGAATATGAAACACTTATACATGTACTCCAGTGGGATAAAATTAGAGGAATAAAGTTCTTAAAAGGCTTTGGTGATAGTGATTTGGTTGTAAATCAAGTTATAGGGTAGTATATAACTAAGAATAACTTATTTAAGTCCTATAAACATAGATTTTGGGACCTTATATATGAATTTAAAGTATTTGACATAAAAGTTGTCCTAAGATGAAATAACAAGCATCAGATGGATTAGCTATCATTGGTGCCCAATTTGATATTCCAAATGACATCAAGAGGGAGAAAAATAAAAAATCATATCAAGGAGTTTGTAAGGATTGATGTACCTACTAATGTTACCATCTAGAAGGTGTTTGATAATGACCAATAAATAAGTAGTTTTCTTCAAGAGGAAGCTATGTTTTATACTAAAAATTAGACTAAATTCTAGAAATAACATGATGAACAATTCATATAATTGAAGACCAACGAGCTTCCAAAAGGCTTTGTCACCCTTGAAATTATTTTAAACACTAATTATCAGGCTAAACAATACAATATGGATATGACTATCAAGAATAAAGAATATAAATAAGTATCAATCAACAAAGTTAATATTTTTAAACTTGGGAAGTTATGTATTAAAGCTGATAAGCATGTGTTTGTTGAGATTTCTACTGAGTATGATGACATATTTTAAATACCATAAATGTTTTTATCATAGTTTGACTCAACGCACAATTGAATTAGACCCAAATTATAATATATTTAAGTAGGAGCAAAGGCCTATAAATCAAAAAATAGAATATATAATGAGGTATGAGTTGTCCAATCTAATATAAACTAACATAACATTTCCCATTGATCATTATTCTTGGGTGGAAAACTTGGTTAATGTTAGAAATAAGAATGGATAGATAAGGTTGTGTGTATACTTTAGGGATCTTAATAGAGCTTATTTGAAGGATAACTACCTCTTCCCTCCATGGAGAAAACATTACAAATGGTAGAAATTTAAAATCATTTCTCACTTCTATTTGGATATACTGGGTATAATCATAGCTTAGTCCAGGTTATAGATCAATATATGACAAATTTTACCATAAAATGGGTTACTTATGCATATAGTAAGATGCCATTTGGGTTGTCTAATGATAGTTCAATGTTTCAAAGGGATATGCATATGTAATTTTAGGCTTTGATTAGTGACATAGTCCTAGTTTATATGGATGACATTAAAATATTTTTTAAACATGATAATGATCATTTGACTCATATCAAATAGGTTTTTAATAGGTGTAGACAATAAGGAGTCTCACTGAATCTAAAGAAGTGAATTTATTCAATCCATGAAGGTAATATTTTAGGCCATATTATCTACAAAATAGGACTTGAAATATATTCTTAGAGGGTAAGTGAAATCATGTATCTATCCTTGCAAAGTCATAAGGGGCTGTAAAGCTTCTTTTGAGCAATCAACTTTTTTAGGAGGTTTATTCCTAGTTTTTAAAATCTTGTAAAGCCTATAAATACTATGTTAAATAAAAATCAAAGTTTTTGTTGGTCTAAGGAATGTAAATACAACTCTAAATAAATTAAACAAGCCATAACCCAAGATCCCACTCTCATAAATACTAGTTTTTCAAAATACTTCATCATATATGCCTTTGGAAGTGATGATATTATCTTATAAATCTTGGTACAACATAATATTCATATAATGGATAAGCCAATAGGATTTTTTAATTCAATGATTGTAATATTATGAGGTAAAGTAAAATTTCACATAAAATTGGTACTTTTTGTTATAATAAGTCCTAATAAGTTTAGATACATGGTCTCTAAAAATAAAATTCATTTGATGTTGTTATACCCAAGTTTCAAAGACTTTATTCTAAGAAGGAATTTTAATAACAAGAGGGTTGGTTGGATAACCAAGGTCATGGAATATGGTGTGAAAATCAATGTAACCACATTGGTAAGAGGCAAAGGGTTATGTGAATAGTTAACATCAGACTTACAAGAATATAAAAGTGTTGTCTTGGTTCTACAAGATGATAAATAATTAGCTACACCTCCACTTCCCTAAGCATTAGAATCAAGACATGATCAAATTTCTCCAAAAAAGTGAGTGTCTTTAAGGTTTAGACAAGGCTAAAATAAGATACTTCATGTTGAATTTCATTCCATATGTCCTTGTAAGTGGGACATTATTTAGAAAATATCTTAATGGTGTCCTCTTAAGATATCTTGATCCAAAATAGATTAATTGGATATTAAAATAATTTAACAATGGGACATCAAGATGGAACTTTGCTCCAAGAAAAACAACTACATAAATAATGATTTCTTTCCATTATTAGCATGATTTATTTAGATATTTATACATATAGGTAATAAATTATAAAAAAAATTACTTATTCTAAGGTAAATATAGGTTAGTATATCTTCCCATCCATCCTATTCAGGTTGATCATACCTTCATCCAATGAGGATTACATTTTATTGGGATGATTAATCCACCATGTAGTGTAGGCCATAAGTGAATTTTGATAGTGATTGACTACTTTAAAAGTTGGATTTAAGTTATTTCTTTGAAGGAAGGTAATAAGAACTTTATTCTTAAATTTTTAGAAATCATAGGAACTATATTTGGTATACCTATTACAATCATATTGGATAATGACAAATCATTCATTGGAACCAAAATCTATGAATGGGATATTAAGAATGAATTCTATTAAAAAATTAATCAAACTACTACCCTTAGGGTAAAGGACTTGTAGATTCAACTAAAAAGAACCTCATTAGGATCATCAAGAGAATAATGGAGGATAATAGAATGACATGGCATACCAAATTAGAATAACCCTTTGGGATGGCATGATAACACCAAAAATGGCTTTTGGGAATACTCCATTAATTTTGGTTTTTGGAAGAAAATCTAGGATGCCTCTATCTATTGAATTGCCCTCACTAGAACTTGTTCATTAGCTAGAGTTGTTTAACAATGATTCTTTAACAATCACATTTACAAAATTAATGTAATTAAAAGAGATAAGAAATAAATATATGAGGAATTTTGAATCTCACCAATTTAAATTCAAGAGGGATTTTGACAAAAATATAGTTTTGAGACCATTTAAGGAGGAATACCTTGTCCTCAAGTGTGATGAAGAGAGATCCTATCTAAGAAGACATACTAAATTTGATTCTATATTGAGTGGTCTATATCTATTCATTTGATGTAAGAATGTATATTCATATGAGATCTTAAATATTTATGGAGAGGCATTACCTATCTCAGTCAATGGGATACACTTTAAACTCTATTTTTGAGGTCATTAACATTATTTTATTATACATATTAATTTAATTTTCCTATTTCCTCCAAGTGTTTGAATCGCACTTATAATTTTCCTTATGTTTTGTTGTATTTAGTTATTTTATGTGTTTTTAGTTTGTTTCAAGGATTTTTCAAGCATGTAAATGGTCTTATCTTGTCTCATTCTTCATCAATTTTTTGAATATCAATGATACCATTCCTAATGCATTTGATAATGCAACGGGTCTAGGTGTTTAGGTAGGCAAACACACCTCAAAGGTCACAAAAAAATGTTTATTATCACTAATTTTAGGCCTGATATCAATATTAGGAGAGTCTCAAGGTCAGTCATTAGTGCCATGTTAGCCTTGTAGAAGCCTACTCCATTATTTTTCAAAGTAAAATAGGACAAAAGATCTTAAAAATAACTTTTGAGTTCATAAAATGGTAAAGGTATCTAATATTTTAGATTTGTATAATATTCAAATTTTGTCTTAAGAGCACTTAGAAGGTCATAAATACATCAAAAATTCATATTTGAATTCATTAGGTTATAAAAGGTGTGGATGCATTGTATGAGGTTTCATAAAGTCACTTCGAGATTTGAAACCTCTCCAAAACCCTTGAAATCCATATATATGGTTAAAAATGCATTTAACTAATTGTTTCCCTCTTCTTTATCCCTCCTTGAGGACTATTTTAAATATTCTAATGTGGGAGGAGTGAATTCAATCCATGACCAAGTCGTTACCTATCTTTAAGCCCTTGTCCATTGTTGTATCCATTTCTCCTACACTTTTAAGAATGATTTACATGCTTATTAATGTTGTGATGAATAAAACATCATGGTTTAAAGAGTATTTTTTAGGTCTATAGGTCTCATTTAATGATCTTAAATGATACATGGTTCAATAAATTACAAGACTATAAGACTAAGTTACAAGTTTTGATAGGTATTTACATGGTTTGCAATATTGGAGAATCTAAGTATTAAGCCCACAAACCTAAAAATTAGTTCTAAAAAAATGGTTTGGATTAACATTGCACATTTCCTTCATGCTCCAAATATCCTTGAAATAATTCATTGACAAAGGGATCAGAGAGTTTTTTATGATTTTTGAGGGAAGTTTTATGATTTGATGAATTTTTAGGGTATTTTTAAGGATATCAAGCATGAGAGAGTTTTATCAAATTTATAAGATCATACATGACCAAGTGGAAAGCTCCCAAGAGATAAGTTCAAGTTTAAATCATTGAAATTATCCAATAAAAAAAATTCTAGGCCCTTTTAAAGGATATGAAACATAAAATAAAGGACTACATGATATTAAGGAACTATTCATCATTGATTACAATCTTTCAAGAGGAATAAATAAATATATAATATTAAAACCTATATAATACCATTTTTTAATATGTTTTTCAAGTAATGAAAGTCATGTTATTTCTTGCTTATAAAAATGCATGGTTCTTGTAGAGCTTAGAGATGGTTTTTATAGGTATTAAGGAAATTAATGATGTCCTATAGATGCATCAATAACCAAAAAACATGTGGATTAAATCCATAGGCTTATAGATTAGAGCGTATGAAATTTGCAAGGGTTTTTGGTAAGAAACATCACATTCCATCTTTATCCTATAGGTACATGTATTGAAAAAAGTCCTAGGGAGTGTTAAAAGTATTTTAAGGACCCTATTATATATATTTTTATTAGTAGAGGAAGAGGAAAACACTTTATTTCCTCAATAATATTATAGGAAAATATAAACCTCCTTAAAACCCTAAGACTATGTTTTTAATTTTGAATGGTTTTTCAAGTATTGTGGATCGTCAAAATGAATTATAAACTTTTTATAAGGATCCCCTAAAGGTAGTGGTGAAGCATGGAGGTTTTAGGTAAGATTTAGGTTATATTTTTTTTAATAACTAACCCACATTTTTACATACCAAGTAAGGAGTTTTTAAACTGTTCAAAAATTCTTCATGGAGATCTAAATTGTTTCAATAAGATTACATGCCTGTACAATTCCTGCAAGGTCCAAGACTAAAATTTTCATGAGTTATAACCTTAAATCAAAGATAAAATTAATTATTTATTTATTTGAGAGGAGGTAATATATTATAAATATACATTGATTATTAGGTCCACCATTATTCTCCTTGGAAGCAAGATTTCTTAGGTTTGGTCATGGATATCTATAAGCATTTGACTAGGTTCAAGTTTCTCAAGGTTGAAACCAATTCAAAGTTCCATGACAGAGATGAATTAATGACTAAATTATAAGTTTAAATAATTTACAAGGGTGTAAAAAACATGTATGACATAGAGGTAAAGAATTGTGACCTTCATAAGTTTACAAGTTGAAGACTTGTAGACTTTAGGAGAAGATTCTTGATTTTTAAGGTGGAAACATATGATCTTAGAATCCCCAAAGAGGATTGAAAGTTAGAAATTGATATCCAAAAGGTATTAGAATAATAATAAACAAAATAAAATACTATAAAAGTATAACTCCATGCATGATTATATAGTATTGACAAGTATGAAGGGTACATGATCCAACTTCAATAAACTTACAGGTAGTTCTTCAAGGCTAGATTTAAGAAATTTGCAGGCCTATACAATGTCTTTGAGGGATATAATGAGGTATTAAAAATGTTATAAAATTTTTTACAAGAGAATTGGTTATTTTAAAGGTCTTTATATAGGATTATGATAACACTCAAACATGTTTCATGACTTCAACATCTTTATGAGAAAGTTGTAGGATTGAAAGAGGAGAAATGAGGCATGTGTGCTATGAGTTATAATCTATAAGGTATTATAAATAATATAATATAATTGGGTATATATTAAAAAGTTAATAACAAGTTTAATGAATTTTAATATCATTCAAACTTTCCCTCAATGTTCACATGAGGTATATAGCATCAAAACCAAAATTTTATGAACCAAAGATCAAGGTTTCTATGGAAATTTTAGGTCTATTAAAGAGTGAGTCTTAATGAGGTTCCAAAAATGGTTCTCTAAATTGTAGACTTGTAATATGAGTGTTTTAAATGAGGATATAATGAATTCATGTTTTGATGATGAGAAAGTTACATGCTTATGAATAATGTTGTTCAAGTAAGAGATATACACCTATAGGTTTGTAAGTAGGCATGTAGTTTCCAAAGAAGGTTTATTGATTGATTAGGGTGAAAACATGTTCTCAAATATTCTCAATTGCCTTTATATAGGTCTACATCATATCATTCATTAGAGGATGGGATTTCCACATGCTTATAGATCTTCTCATATCTCCCACCAAGCTTTGATATGGTATTCCAAGAGTAATAGTATGGTTATGGAAAATGAAATTCATGGTTTTATGACCTTCCATGAAATATATATGTATACCAATTTACATAATGGTATTTCAAGCATGATTTCAAGGGGTCAATATGTTTTCAAGTTTATAAGACTAAGAGTTCAAACACATCAAGGGTTGTAGGCCTACAACTGTTAAAAATGATCCACATATAATGCAAACACTATTGAAAACAAGTTGCATGTCTTGGATAGTATCTCCATGGTGTTGAAGATAAATGGGTGAGTTCTTGAGTTTGTCAAGCATATCTACAAGACTTCAAGACATGTTTGAAGATGTCAATGCCTCTTAATAGTAGTCTACAAGGTTTCAAACCTTAGATCAAGTCTCCATACATCCATAAACATGGATAAAAGGCCATGGGAATATTAAAATATGTTTATAACCAATTTATAGGTCTTCTTGGAAAACTTTGAGTTATTATACAATCAAATAATCTTGTGATGATGAGTGCACATGTAGAAAAGAGGTTGTTAATCTCTTTGACAAGGTATAGGGATAAACAGAGATGAGATAAGTCTTCTAATGGGATAAAATATATCCATTAAGGTATGAGGAGTGTTGAATATATACTAAGGAATAAAAGAGAGATTTTTTATCTTCAATGTTTGTTAATAACATGATTTTAAACCTACAAGATTGGCCGGTAGATTTAAAGAAGTTTCAAGGTTACTGGAAAGTTTTAGAGGATTATATGAATAATAAGTGTGGATAAAAAGGATATTAAATCCTATAAAAAATATATGAGGCTTTAAAATTAAAGAGATGGAAGTTTTATGACCCCAACACCTAGTTTATAGACCTACAACAAAGTTTCTAAGAGTCTTTTGAGGATTGTAAATTGATGATTATAGGTTTTTAGGATAGAATATAATTCAATATGAAATTTCAAGAATAAAAAAGCATGTTTGTCAAGGATATATCATGGGCAAAGATGAATATGAAATATATTATCAACCTATCAAAGAAGCCTTTACCTAAATTTAAAGACAAATTTCAATTAGTTCATGCTTCTACAACCTATCTAAAACTACTATAGATGGAATAAATGGCCATGAAGATCATGAAAGAGGTATAAAGGAATTGTAAAATTCCCTTGGATATGTGTAACTCCCTTCATGGAGTGGTGATCATGTCATGTCAACTCAATGACCTAAATGGGAATTTGAAATTCACTTCCAAGTCAACCATTCAATAAGATATAACATGCATACATGAAGAGATGGGAAAGTTAAGTCCATTAGGATAAGAGAGCCATATTTTCCAAGAGTGGAGAAAAATTGAAGACTAGTTGACCAAACCATGCATAAACAAGGCTTCTAAGGTTAAGGAGAGCAAAAGTAGGGTCTTCACCCTCACTACTATGCCAACGTTTATTGAAGATCCTTATGGGAGCATCTTAACACATTGGAGATGGATTAAATAACCAATTTCCCCTTATTTATTCTTTTGAATAGGGTGGATTAATGGATTAACAACAACATTCATGAGGTCTTCTATTACTCTCTTCCTCTCTCTCATCTCCATTTTCTTATATATATGACTTAAAATGGCTCGTTCATGATCTATCTTCTTGGGTCTAATAGGACTCTATTATTATTAACACTTATAGTGTTGTATTAATGAATTATAATAAATAAAATATTAAATTTTCCTTCTTCAAGTACTTGCATCTCATGTTTATTTCTTGAATTTTTTGATCTTAACTTGCATAAAATTATTTTATCTTTAATTTTTATCTAAATTCTCTTCACCTCTATGAAATAACACCATATTTTATAGGTTTGATACTATGTATTATAGGACTTATGCAATAATTAACTATGTAAACTTTCCATTCTAACCTTTTACAAGGTAGATGATGACCTTCCTAGTTATATATTAAGTTTCATACCTCTATATAAAAAAATATACAAGAGAGCTTCAATTTAAAGATTGTGTATGTGAATTTTCATTCCTTAGAGGTTCTCTTGTGTTTTTCTAGGTGAGTGGAGATCTCTATACTATTACTGCATCACATATTTTAGTTTTAGTTTAATTTCTTCCCTTTTTGACCATGAAAAAGCATAGTCTTAACTATAAATAGGTATATTTAGCATAGTTTTAAGCCTGCATTTGATCAAGTAATTTAGGTGCATCTAGTTTATGTAGGATCTAACCTTATCCAAAATTTTATCCCAACAAGCCAAGCTCTAACACCTTGGGTATGATCCCAATGTTTCCATTGGATTGATAAGTTGAATAAATGGGTGTAAGATTTGAGTGATAATAGGTATATATTCTTACTTTATGTATATATATGATGGTAACCTGACTTTAAATCTAGTTTGGAAAATAATTGGGCTCCATGAAATTCATTTAAGAGTTTATGAATTTTGGGGTAGGTAATTTATCATTAGTAGCAATAAATTATATTTCCTAAAAATTTATACATAATTTATAATACTTATCCTTTATTTTGATGAAAAGACCCCAAAATCATATGGACTTGTGTTTGGGAAAATTACTCTTTTTTTAGTATCCCCTATACCAATTTTTCAATTTCTATTTTTTAAAGACAAAATAGTGGTAAAATTAATATTTTGGGGGTACACTCCTCATATAGATTTGAATGAGTCCTTAGGATGTCAAGGAAATAATAATATTGGATCCTCAAATGTTGTCACATGTTTGATTAAAATATTTTAAATTTATCAAGTTGGATGGAATTTTGAGATATGTTGAGTTGAATGGAATGCATTGGAGAAACAATCCCATGAGATCCCTTCATAGGGAGATTATACATACAATGTGATCTTATAAAATTGGTTAATCCTAATAAGAGGCCCTTCAATGTGTAATGTTGACCATTATTAGAGAAGTACTTCTAAATTTTTAATAATACCACTAAATTTGACTAAGGGTGCAAGCCACTGAGCCCCAAGAAATACATCACATCATCTTAAGGGAAAAAAAATTGAAGTTATAATTCCCCACTAAAATACAAACAATGTATAATTTTCCTTTATAAGGAAATTTTCCTTTGTTAGAAACTAGAAATTAAAAACTTGAATTAGGGTGCACACAACAAAATAGTTTTGAATATTTGAGGGTTAATTAAATTATCCATGTTACCTAATTTGATTATAATAATGAGGGGGTGATTGTTGAAATAACCTTTTACTTTCATAGTCCAAGGAGTTATGCATGGTTACCCCCACTGAGGTATTCACTAAAATTTCTAGCTAGAGATACATATGATTGCACTCCTTTTATTCCTTTTACTCTTATTAAAAATATTGGGAATATTCCCATTAATATTTATCAGGAGATGAGTTTAAATTTAGTAAATACAACTTATTTTCAACACAATTGTGGTCTCTTGTGAATTTATAATCACAATAATAACATAACCTTTTTCCTTATGAGTCATGGTTCATCATTTCTAAATTATTTAATGGGGTTGATTTTAGATGTGGGGTTTTTATTTTAAAATGTGATGTGGATGCTTTGAATTTTTTTTGGATAACAACTTTGAGATGTGAGAATATCTTTAACTAGCTTGGCCAACCTAAGAGTTTCTATCATGTCCTTAGATTTTAATATTTTTACCTTGACATGAATCATATCTTTGAGGCCACTTATAAAGCAAATCTTCATTTTTTCCCATAAAATCACTTACTAGTGCACCACAAGTAATAGATGATTGAAAGCTTCCAATGTTTAAGTTTCAAAAACTAACTATAGGGTATTATAATATAACAAATTATACGTGACATCTCAATCCCATGTAAAAATATTATATAGACACATGTATTAATAGATCAAATACCACCCCAGTTCATACATAGATATAATGTGAAAATAAATAAATGAAAATTTTCTGTGATTTTTTAAAAACTTTGGTATGAGGGTTATAAATTAAAACTAAATTCACTAATTAAAGTAAAATAATTATTGGGATTGGGTGAGGAGGCTTAGTGCCACAAATTTTGAACCAAATTTTATCACCAAGGTCTTTTTTAGTGTGAGTTGAAATCATATGGTAGATAGATAATAATATTCCTAAAATTATATTTTTTCTATGATACAAGACCTTGGGAAGAGCTATGATACCAAATGATTTGAATGTTCCTACAAATAAATTAAATAAATACCTAAATACAAATAAATTATAATGAAACCAAAATGGAAGATAATTACATTGAATTATAAGAGATTATAATTGTAATAAAATTTCATTATCCTATTTTAGGGGTAAATATCCTAAAATAAATACCAATAAAATATTATTCATGAATACCTATACACAATTACATGATCCAAATTTATACTAGTTCTATGCTAGTTAAATAATAATTCCCATGCATGTGGGATTATCCTAAATAACTCAAAGAAAATGTTGTGACATTATTTTTTACCCTTGGAGAGGGTTATTTAGGCTCTCTCTAACTAATCCACACAATCAGAATAACCTCATGCTATGAGTATCATATAATGAGGTTGAACCTCCAAAGAAGGTTAGTTTCTTCTTGATGGATCACTTAATATAAAGCTTCTACTTGTAAAAGGGTTAGAGAGGGGATATATGGAACTAAGAGAGATAAAATGTGATGAAAAAAATTCAAATGAGATTCACATATTCTTGAAACTAACACTAATTCAGCATAAGACAATGTTTTCTCACACAACCTCACAAACTAGTTAATGTGAATAAGTATTTCATAAACTAGGCTTATGCAATAATGAATGAAGCAAAGAGGAATTCTAAGATTCAAACAAATAATCCATTAATGGAAGAAAGATCATAATTTAAAACATAAAAATATCTTGAAAACACCTAAAAAGAGGCAAGAAGAAGGACAATGACCATGGAATCATACTTATTCACAAAGCCATCATGTACAAACTTACTAAACACAAGTTAAAGGTAAGAGATAGGTAAAAATTATCTTATTGATTTAAGAGGTAGTTCTAAAAAAAATTTACATGGTTTTTCTCATTATCAAATATGAGAGTCTTTAGATTCTCAAAATGTGAGTCCCCTTTTTCAATGGAAAGAGATTAAGAGGTATATGAGAAAGGGGGAAAGAGAAGGAACACACCATATAAAATAATTAAATAGGCTACTGCCACCTTTCAATGAATTCCCAACCACTCTTTTATCAATTAGAACCAATCATTCTTGATAATTTTAACCTTCATTATCTCTAATATCCTTCCAACCTTCTCATTGGTTGATAAATACATTAGAATACAAGACTTTGTTGAGGATTATGAGTCATGATCTTACCAACAAGGGGAGATATTTAAAGGCTCTAAAAAAGAATCAAATTCTCCACTTGTATTCTCCAATCCCTAAATCTCCTTCTTGGAACTTCTACACCACCCTCCACTTGGATTCATTATAAGAACAAAATCCTCATATCCATGGACCTGATAGAGCCATGACTATGTCTACTTTAAGAGACTATAGGTACTTGTTTGTCAAGGATATGACCATGTCAAAAGACAAGACACTTGTTTTAATAATCACAACTCTGATCCTACTTCAAACACTAGACATAGGTATACTATAGATGAAAAATGATCCCATTTTTTTTTTTCATATAATCATCATTTCAATGAAAATATCCCATATGCTAAGCCTCATTATTTATGTTTATTAGGTTTAAATAAACCTAATCTTCCTCTAAAAATTATGGATGCCAAGAAATCATTGTAATCATGGATTCCACTTCAAAATATAATGGACATAGTTATGAAAACAAGTCTTTCAAGTTCTAAATCTTCAAACTAGAGGTTTGAACTAAGCTTTAATGGTGGCCCTCAAATTTGAAATATCTACTCTAGCTTGAATTGAATCTTATTTGGATGTTGGCTCTATGCATTCACCCATCTAGGTCCAAAAAATGTTTTGATCCAATATACCTACCTATGTGTCATCCTTACCACGTTGTTTATCATATTAAAAAATATGACTATCATAAATTTGGACATGTTTCACCATCTTATACCTCCTGAAACTAGATTGAATTTGCTTTGTCAATATTTGATTCATGATTCCTTAATTGTGACACTTGGAAACCCCATGTTCAATCTATGGAAATTACTACCAATCTTCATCTGGTGACCACTTTTTCTCCAAATGGCAACCTCATGTGTAATCTAGGCTCATTAACTCTTTCTACTAATTTTCACTATCAGTCTCCTTTACATGGTTGAATGTACTTAATTTATCCTCTATTTGTAATACATTGATCTTTTCATTTAATATTATTTTGACCTTTATCACAATTTCATTACATATCAAGATCCTCTAACTTATTAACCTCATTATTAAATATACATTATTGATCTATCTAGATCCATTGATGTTAATATTTAATGTGGATCATCGATCAAGATTTGTATGCAAGAATATGTAATGTCAATCTTGATTCGGGGACCTTTTGACTTATTGATTTGATTAATCACTCACATGCTATTGATCTTTGATGTTGACCTCTGAGATTATGCCACTTGGCATCCTTTCATTTAATTTCAATGTATTTGAAGATTTTTAAATCTAAATGGCTATTTCTTTTGGCCTTATTTTGACATACCCAAGCATGTCTCACACTGCTAAATAAATTTTGAAGGCTTACATATTGATATAGAAAACACATCAAGACTCCAAACTTGAAAGGAATATTCATGACTTGAAATACATCATTTTCATGCAATTCTTTAGCCTTGTTTTAATTCCCAAGTATATTATAAAAGGCACAACAAAACTGACCTATTCATTCCTACATGACGTGATAATACATTCTACTTCCTAAAAGTCACTAAATTCACCTTAAGGCTTGCTTAAAGTGCTTCAAAATCTTGAAAGTGATATGAGGTATTATTTTTCCACCATTGGATCACTCAATGACAACTATGATTAATGTGTTTTAAAAGAGTGGCTTAATCCATGTAGGCACAGGTTTTGTATGTGAGCCAAATTTGGCCAACATTTCTAGTGACTTCCTTAGATTATATGCCTATTATGAAATAGATTAGTTACCTTATCCATTCTATTAGGCATATGGGGTCATAGTATTTATTTCTAGCTAAGATGAAACTAATATAAGGATGTCCCTTTGATGAAAACCTCCTCTTCAAATAACAAGGATGATAAGAACAAAACACACACTATGCCCAAGACACTTATGGAATGAAAACCCACAACTAAAAGTATGTGCACAAGGCACTTAGAGGAAAACATAAAAAATCTACTCTAATATATAAAATGGTTGAAACTCTTCTAATATCAAGGATTTAAATTAATTCAATGAGTAGGATGGGTAATACCTCTCCATCCAACTAGATAAATTTAAAAGTATTATATTTTTGGCATCTATGGATCAAGTAAGGGCCACTCCATAAGCTATCAAACCTGGTATGGTTTCTTAGCTTGGCCTTATTTTAATCCCACTTGAAGACTAGATCCCCTTTTTTAAAATCCATTGTAGTGGCTCTCTTGTCAAAGGATTTCTTGACTTGATCTTGATGTGACTCTAATGTCTTCATTACAATGTCCCTTGCTTCTTCAAGCTCCATCTGCCCTACCATCCTCATGCTTATAGGTCCACTCTCCATCAACTCAAGATGATGGTTTAACTCCAAGGTAGGAAGCTTGAGAGAGATGGGAAATTTGGCTTCCCTCCCATATACTAGGACAAATGGTGAGTTAACAATGGAAAATTTGGGAGTCACTTTATCAGCCCATAAGGCCATCCTTAGCTTTGTGTGCCACACTCTCTGATTCTCTTCCATAATCCTCTTGATAATCCTTATCAAGTTCTTTGTCAAATCTAATAGTCCATTACCTCGGGGGTAGTAATGTGAGGATGTACTAAAGTAGATTCCAAGATAAAGTACCCATTCACTTGTTCTCATGCCAATAAATTCTAAGGAATTATCTAAAATTATTGTTATTGGTACACCAAACCTTGTTACTACATTATCATAAAAGTCCAATACTAATATTTCATTGGCTTCTTTCAAGGTAATTTCTTCCACCCACTTGGTGAAGTAGTCAGTAATAGTGATTACTCATTTGTGTCCTCCATTGGAAGGTTGATTGATCATTTTTATGAAGTATAAACCCCACTAGATGAAGTGTTATTCCAACTAGATTAGGTTTAGAGAAAGGGCTTCCCATCTTTGATTACTTACAAAGAGAACACACCTTTGGAATTTTATGACCCATTTATAGGCATCCTTGAAAATGTTGGGCCATCAATATCTAGGTCTCATCACCTTTTCTATTATATTCCTTGGAGCAAAATGGACTCTTGTAAGTCCATCATAAAACTACTCCAAAAACTTGGTCACTTGGTCATTATATATGTACCTAAGAAACACTCTGTTGAGGTTATTTATAAATAGAACCCCATGAACCAATGTATACAATATAGACTCAAGTCTAAAATAACTTCTCTTTTACCCATCCATACCTTGTGGACACTCACCTATTATCAAGAAATGTGTCATATCCTGAAGCTAGCTAGTGTGAAGTAGAGGTGCATCTATTTGTGAGTTATCCTGTGTGACTAAAATGACCTCTTTATCTTCCTAAATGTCATCAACCATATTCACACATAAGACTTCACCTCTCACTATCCTAGTGACCTTAATCTCCACCTCATACTCCATGATCTTGGTAATCTAACCAACCCTCTTTTTGTAAAGTCCTTGTTAAGAATGAAGTGCCTTATTCTAGGATGAGACACCATAAGATATATCTTTGTATTGGAGAGAATTGGTCTGAACTTTTTGAGGCTTCTCAAAACTAGAAGAACTTACTTTTATACAAAAGTGTACCTTACGTCATACCCCTCTAGCACTTGAATGAAAAAATCAATTGGCTACTCAAGTCCTTCACCATTATTTTACATTAGCATATATGATATATTATCAATATTGGAAAAGGTATAATATATGAAATCATTTGAGAAATTGTAATTAATGATTGAGGGTTCTTAGTCAATGTCTTACTTGATAGGCTCAACTAGTACTTTACCTTCATTTGACTAAGTGAAAACTTGGTTCTTCTTTAGCATGGCAGTGATGGGTTTGACCAAGTTGACAAAACTAGGTATAAACCTTCTCATGAATTTTATTTTCCCAATGAAACTATGGATTCCCTTCTTGTTCTTGGGTAAAGATAATGCCAATATGGCACTTATTCTATCAAGATCAATGGATAATACCTATTTAAAGACAATATATCCTAGGAGTTTGACCTCATGGATAACAAGCACACATTTATTGGGATTCAAAGAGAGCTCATACTCTCTCCATCTCTCAAAGATGAATCTTAGGTGATCCAAGTATTCACTATCCTTCTTGGAGAAAAAGGTGATGTCATCTAAGTAGATCAGTACCATCTAGTTTTATCAAGCCTTGGAAATCCATGTCCATGGATATTTATAAGTTACCCCAATATTTGATAATCCAAAAGGCACCTTATGATAAGCATATATTCCCCACTTTGTGGTGAAAGTAGTCTTGTATTGGTCTTCTTCTCTCACCAACACCTAGCTATATCCTGAATACCCATCAAAAAGAAAAAAGAGTTCTAAAATAGAATCTATTTGAAGGAGTTGGTCCATGGATGGTAAGGGGTAGTGATATTTCAAAGAGACCCTCTTAAAATCCTTGAAGTCAACTCATAACTAGATATCCCCATTCTTCTTCCTCATAGGTACTAGGTTGGCTACCCATGAGGAGTTCTTGATATGAAAGATGATATTGGATTCAATAAATTTATTCAATTCTTTCCTTATAAGGTCTTTAATTTTGGGGTTGATAGGATTTTGGTTTTGCCTAATAGGCTTGGCATTACCCTCCAATTCTATAGTGTGTTGGGCTAGCTTGGGATCGAAGCCTCTCAGATCACTATATTACAAAGCAAAGATGTCTACATATTATTTATAAATATCAATAAATTCATGCCTTTCAACCTTGGATCTTACCTTCCTAAGCTTGAGGAGTTTATCTTTGAGGATAAAAACTCTTTCATAGTTCTCCTCATTATTCAACATCACAAATATATCTTTCCTTATATGATCTCCCTCATGTAAAAAAATGTCAATGGTGACTAGCCCTTTAGTAAGTTTATTATACCTCAGCTAGATAATTTGATATTTATACTCATGTTAGAAACTACCTTGGTTCATTAAGGAAAACTCTACTTCTTGCTATAAGAAATAAGAAATTTATTTGTCACTATTGAATACCTACCAATGAGACTCATTGTCTAACACTGATGGTATTTTTACCACTTTAACATGTGGTTTCACTTTGGACTTTTTTGGACTTGTTTGGGATATCAAACTGAGCTCCTGTAGTTGCTAACCTATCAACATGTGATTTTGGCTTCTTGGCACTGCTTGGATGTTGAAAGCCTCAAAGTATTTAAGTATACCCCACACTCTATGTTTTTAGGATTTAATCAAGGGATTATTTATGATGTTTTGGCCTCTAACTTGATTCACTATCAGCTAACTATCCCCAAACACTTGTAATTTATTGATTCCTCTCTTACTATCCCACTAAAGGCTATGAATAAGGCCCTCATACTCAGATGCATTTCAAGAGAAACTAAATTGGAAGTTATAAGAAGAGAAGTATTTATCATTAGATGGAGATACTTTTATTTCACCCACACCTACCCCATGTTTACTCCTTGATCCATCAAAAAATAATTTCCACAAACCCCTAGTATCCTCTTGAGGCCTAGTGAGGGATGTCATGGACTGATTCTACTCATGCAAGTAGTAGACTCCCATGTCTCTTTCCTCAACACATTACGAAGGGTAAATTAATTTATTTTAATTACATAACTCATCCATGAACATATTAGGTATCTTCTATAGGTAAGTTTTTAGTTTTTGAATAACCAAGTGGTCATCTTCATTTAGGATGGTATAATTGATGTTTGAGCAATCTAGCCCATAAGGCTCAATGGGAAATTATGAAATAGGCTTAACTTTTATTGATATCTTGGTACCATACCTCGTTTTGAAAGCCATGTAGTACCAATCTACTACTAGGTAACCCCAAATTTTTGTTGTGAAGTCCCTAGATAAACATAGATCAAAATGAGGAAGCACATTTAGAATCAACACATCTTGAGCCACTAAAACACTAAGACAAGCATGTAGGTTTAATTTGAGGCCTCTAATAATACCAAATATTTTGGTGGAAGATCCATAAAGATATAAAAATACCTTATATTAGGTTTCATGCTTCAATCAAGGTAGATCTACTATTGACTTTGACATCACTTCAGTACTTGCTCCATAATCTACTAGGCAATTATGTACCAAGAAAGCCACCAATTATTACAAAAATATAGAAGGGAGGAGGTTTGACCATATTATTTTATTTCTACTAATTAGGTCCTTTGGTTATATTAGTGAGGAACATATTTTCCTTTCTTGGTGGCTTATTTAAAACATTGATATTTGACAATCCTTCTTGAAGGATATCCACATGACTAGGCATATAAAACATGTCCCACATTGGTACACTCACATTGGATTTTTTCATTTGTTTAATAATATTGATGGGAAAACCACCAAATTTTTCTTGTGCTTTGGGAGCCACAATTGTACTTTGAACTTGTGAGTTTTGGGGTATAAAGACATTCCCTTGATTATGATTCTTTAGAGCAATTAGAACCCTTGGAGTAGTAGTAGGCTCCTTTGTCATTGATAGTAATAGAGTAGTAGTAGGAGGTTATTTGACTACTTCCTAGCTAACATCCATGTTCCTTCTTTTGAACCTTATATTATCTTCAATTGGAGTGTATGCTTGGATAAAACTATCCTACTGATTCAGTACATAACACTCTTCTTTCTCATAATTAACCATTGTAGCACTGAAATAGCTTGGTCCCTTATTAGGTCCTTAGCCTTATTGAGGATCTTCTAATTTTTTCATTTTAGGTATATTTATGTTATCATCCATAAGATCTTGATTCTATCCATAACTAGTAGCCTTCTACCATTGATCATTGAAAGACTAATTGAGCTCAGTGTTTGGGATAATAGATTGACCGAATGACTGATTCTAAGGCATGATACCCTCACTTTATTAGGTAATTTATTTCAATTATGTACCAAAGTATTAGACATGCTTGTATCATTTGGATTATATTTATTTTGAATATTATATTTAAGTTTCCCTTATCCTTGGCCTTGTTGTTAGCCCTGTCCTTAGAAATTTCCCTTGTAGGGTGGCCTATTGGATTGATAATATTTTTTTTGAGGATGATATGGAGCTTGATAAGGAATATTGAACTAATATTGTCTCTTCACATTCACCAATTCATTTCCCAATGATTGAAACATGCTCTTCAACTCTTGGAAGTTCTTATGCTCTTGGGAATCACTAGATTGACTAATTGAAGCCTTATCTTGCTTTAGTGTAGGTATGGAAATAATTTTTGGCATAAGAGGAATGGAAAAAAGTGGAAGAATGATGATAGGATATGGTTGAATCTTATGGACAAAATACATTGATGGCCTAGGTGTAATCTTGCTAGCTTGTACTAGATAATTCTCTACTTTGATTTCCACCTCATAAGTATTTGCTAGTGTATTTCCTCTCATAAATTGAATCATTATTGTAATATCACTATTGATGGATTTCAAATAGTAAAGGAAAGCAAATTTTTGGTTAGGCTTGATAGAGATTAGAATCCTATCCCATGTCTTCTAAAACTTGGTATTGAAATCTTACATAACCTCATGAGGGGCCCTTTTGATTGTAGTCAATTACTCATAAAGTGACAAGTGATCACTTTTATGTTCAAGCCTTTTACATAAGGCATCACATAATTGATCCCATGATGTGATGGAATTATTAGTAATGTTTCTATACCAATCCAAGCCTTTTCCCTTGAAAGAGATGGCTAATAACTTAATAGCCACATTCTCTTTAGTGATATCATGAATATTATAGAAGTTGGATATATCTCAGAGGTGCTCAAAAGGCATTGTAGATTAGTCTCCCATGAAATAAGGAACACTTTTAAAATTTATCACTATAATGGGATCATACTATTGGAGGTCTAAAGGACTCTGACCATTAAAATCCACAAAATGGAAAGATCTAGAGGTTGTCATGGCAATGAAAGGACCTAACAAAGATCTTATTATAGAGGTAGATTTTGAAATTAGTTTAGGGGGAAAATTCACCTTATATAGATGAGTATTAGAAACTATTAACCTTTTTATTGAGTTTAAATGAAATTCAAAAATTCTAAAGGAATACATCTAGAAGCTAATCTTATAGTCACCTTTGGCATGAAATATAGCTATTGCTCTACACCAAAATGTTGAGTGTTATTTTGGAGTCACCAAATACTGAAGGATAAAATTTATAACCACTAAAAATTTATCAAAGTAACATCAAACTTGACCAATATTATATGAATGTGTGTCACATTGAGCATGCCAAAAATTGTTGTGAGATTAGTTTTCAACCTTGGAGAGGGTTCTTCAGGATATCTACAACTAAGCCACATAATGGGAATAACCTTAGGCTATAGGTATCTGGAAATGAGGTTGAACCTCTGGAGAAGGTTAACTTTCTCTTGATGGATCACTACTCTAATTTGTTTGTTTGGAAAAGGGTTAGAGAGGGGGTATAGGTAACTAAAATTGATAAAAGGTGATGTAAAAAATTTAAATGAGACTCACATATTCTTGAAACCAACACTAACTCATCATAAGAAAATATTTTATCACTACAACCTCATAAAATAGCTAATGTGCATAAGTATGACATAAACAAGGCTTATGTAGCAATGAATGAATAAAAGAGGAATTCTAAGATTCACACTAAGCATTCATTAATGGTAGAAAGAGCACAATTTCAAACCTATAAATGACTTGAAAACACCTAAAAAGAGGTAAGAAGAAGGACAATGACCATGGATGCATACTTATTCAAAAATCCATCATGCACAAGCTTACTAAACATAATTTAAAGGCAAGAGATATGGAAAAAATATCTTATTTCTTCAAGAGGTAGTTCTTAAAAAAATATATAGGGTTTTTTTACTTGAAAAATATGAGATTATTTAGATTATCAAAATGCTAGTCCCCCTTTTTGATGGGGAAGAAAATGAGAAGTATAGGATAAAGGGGAAGAGAGAGGAGGAACACTCCATTTTAAATCAATAAATGGGCTACCACCACCTTTTAATTAATTCCCAACCACTTTTTGGTTAATTAGAATCAATCCTTCTTGAAAAATTTAACCTTCATTAGCTCCAATAGCCTTCTAACCTTCTCATTGGCTGAGAAATACACTAGAAGATAAGACTTTGTTGAGGATGATGAGTCATGATCTTACCAAGAAGGGAAAATCTTTAAAGGTTCATAAAAATAATTGAATGTTCCACATGCACTCTCTAATCCCTATAAATCCTTCTTATAAATTTTACGCCACCCTCCACTTGGATTCATTATAAGGAAAAAATCCTCATATCCATAGACCTGACAAAGCCATGACTATGTCTGCTTTAAGAGGATGTAGGTACCTGTTTGTTAAGGATATGACCATGTTGAAAGATAAAAGACTTATTTTCATAATTTTAACTCTACTCCTAATTCAAACCTTGGACATAGGTCTACTATAGATGAAAACCAATCCCATTTATTAGTTTTCATATAGTCATCATTTCAATGTAGATCAACCATATGCTAAGCCCCATTATTTATCTCTATTAGGTTTAAATAAACATATTCTACTTATGAACATTATGGAAGTTACTAATTCATTGTACGCCTGGATACCCATTTAAAAGACAGTGGACATAGTCATGGAAATACATTCTAACCTTAGAAAATAAGTCTTAGAAGTTATAAATATTCAAACCATAGGTCTAGATTGAGCTTTAATGGTGGACCTTGAACTTGAAATATCTACTCTAGCTTGACCTAAAACATATTTAGATCTTGGCTTTATGCATTCACCTAAATGGGCACACAAAATCTTTTGATCTAATGTGCCTACCTATTTGGCATTATCACCATGTTATTTATCATATTTAAAAATATGAAAATCACAAATTCAGACACATGTTACCATTTTGTGCCTCCTATAAATTGATTGAATTTGCTTCATTGATATTTGATTCAAGCTTCCCAAATGTGACACATGCCAACCCCACATTCAATTTATGGACCTTACTACCAGTCATCATCCAATTTTTATTTTTTCACCAGATGGTGACCTCACATGTAATCTAAGATCATTGACCTTTTGACCCAATTTTCACCATCGATATCATTTCATAGTTGAATGCACTCCATCAATCTTTGATTTACAAGATCAAATGCATACCATTGATCTTTTACTTCACTATGATCATCACACTATCACCATTACATTTCATCTCAAGATCATCTAACTTATTGACCTCATGCTCACCATTAAATATGCTTTTATATGATTAAATGTACATCATTGATTTATCTAGATCCACTAACCCTAATATTTAACATGGATTATCAATCAAGATTTGTATGCAAGAATATGCACTGTCAATCTTGATATGAGGAAATTTTGATTTATTGACTTGATTGATCTCCTACATTCCATTTATCTTTAATGTTGGCCTCTAAGATCATGCCACTTGGTAGCATGCATTCAATTTTAACATATTTCAAGATTTTTGAATCTAAACAACTATTTATGATGGCCTTATTTTGATGTCCTTTGGCACATCCTGTACTACTTAGGCACATCCTGCACTACTAGATAATTTTTAAAGGCTTTGAGATAGAAAATTCATCAAGACTCAAAATTTGTAGGTGATATTCATGAATACATAATTTTCATGCAATTTTTAAACCTTAGCTGACTTCTTAGATACATTTATAAAATACACAACCAAAATGACATGTTCATTCTTACATGATGTGTTAAGATTGTTTGTTTCCTCAAAATCACCAAATTAACCTTAAATATTACTTAAATTATTTCAAAATCTTTCCATTGATATGAGGTCTTCTTCTTCCACTATTGGATCACTCACTTAACCAAAACTATGCCTAAAGTGTTTCAAAAGAGTGGCTTGATCCATTTAGGCACAAGTTTTTTATGTGGGCCAAATTTGGCCAACAAGACCACTTAAAAAAAATGAATATATGTAATTTATTAATAATAATGATTAAAAAAATATTTAGGATATAGGGATATAACATGGTATTAATAGACTTTTAATCCAAATTAGAATATAATTCCCCATAACTGAAATGTTGATAATCCGAAATCTTAGGGACAAGGTATTTGAGTTCTTAGTCATCTAAAATATAGTTAATAAAATAAACTAAATATATTAACACCCTAAGGTTATGAGTTTTATGATTAATATTATCTTCATGTGTATGTTTCTATCTAATTTTTTCTTTTTTCTATGTATGAAAAGTAGAAACTAGTTATGAAGGGTGTGTAGAGAAACATGTCAAAATATACACGTTGAATCTAGACAATTTTGAACAACTCTTATTTTTCCAAGGAATAGTACATAAAAATAAGAAAAAACCACCACACACTTGTTTTTTTAGACAAATAAATGGGTGGATTGCCTAGCATAAGCTAGATCCTAAAAGCAAAAGTTAGATCCTTCATGTTTCCTTAATACCATTCACATTCTTTTAACACTTAAGTTTGATAAATAAAAATTATGTAAACATGTATTTAAAATATCAAAATAAAATTAAATATATAAAACAACATAAACTTAATTAATTAAAACTAAATTATTTTCTAAGATGAGTAAACTGAAGCAAATAGTCTAAATAATTAAAATGATTGAAAATTAGCAAAGTTTAGGTTCTTGGTTTGGTGAAATGGCATGGCTCAAAATAGTGATGTGGTTGGAATTGGATAATGGGTGATATGGAAAATTTTTAAGGGGTGAAGGTTGGAAAATATAAGGCAACAAATGATTAAGGTGGAAAAAGGGTAAGGGGATAAAGAGAGTGAAGATGGTAAAGAGGGAAATGGGAGAAGAGGTAAATGGATAAAGGGACAAGGAAAATGAATAGGTTAAGGGGAATGGTGATGGAGTAAAATATAATAATAAGGCCAAAGGGTGGGTTCATAATTCAAGAAATAATAGTTCAAGAGGGATAAAAAATTAAATTGAAACAAATAAACCCAAGGTTACCTTTTAAGCTTGAAGAATAATGTTGATGAAGATGTTGGTGTTGATGTTGATGTTATTGAAGCAATTTTTGTAGAAATTCGATATAAATTCAATGCTTTGGATATTATCTCTAAGATTATGATGGTATCCCTCAAAATGATGACCTCCTTCAAAAACTTGCAACAAAAATGTTGACAATAAAAGGCTAACTTCCAACCTAACCTTGGGTGAAGGAGAGGGGGTATTTATAGCATTTTTGTGTGAAGAAACATGCCAAAATAGAGGAATATTGAGGAAATTATAATTTCTCCAAGTGGTGCATGGTTTAGTAAAGGTAAGGTTGCTGGGGATTCTCATGTGGGTTGGAAAATCTTCCACTTTGCACATGAATCCAAGTTTAAACGAAAATCATGCACATGGGTTTGAATAAGACAAAAGACTTTTTACCATTATTATTTGTTTTTATCCAAATGTGGCACCATTTTCCATGTGGGTGGATGAAAAGTCTAAGGTGAGGTTGGTGGGGATTCCAATGTGGGTTGGAAAGTCTCCCATTTGGGTTGGTAAGCCTCCATTTGGGTTAAAATGTCAAAGTTCGGTACCCTTTGAGTTTCCTAAAGTCTTAAAGAGGTAGGTATATATTTTAAAGTCTAATTTCATGTGGGAAGACAAAAATACATGTTTAATAATGACTAGTTAAGGGTAAATTTGCCACATTTCAAGGGGGGGCCCTTGTGATGCTTGAATGAGGTCATCAAGCACTTTGAGAAGGGTCCCAAGTGGGGTATGATGTCCCTCATCAAGCCACATCACTTTTAAGCCATGTCACTTGCCATATAAACTCCAAAATCACCTCCCATGTCACATAACATGTCACATGCCATGTCATCATGAATAGTGATTGTGGGTCCCATAATGAATTGATATTGAATAGTAGTTTCAAATAGTGATTTTGAATGATATTTGTGACTAGGAAAATAGTGATTCGGCTAGGTTAAGAGGGGTTTGTTAAGAATTAAAAAGGTTTAGGAGGTCTTGAGGCATTTAATCATAAAAAACTATAAATGTGTAGTTTTTTTATGTCTACATTTTACCCCTTTTTGTTATGCAGCTTTGAATAACAAGCTATAAAATAAAAACAAATCACTTGGTTGAATGTTAAGATTCCCTAAGTATGGGAGGAGGTGTTCCCCCTAAAATTGAGAGTCAATGAGGAAAGGTTGAATTAGGTGTAGGTTTGATAAGAAAGTGATGGGGAGGCACTAGGTGGTGCCACAAGGTAGCTGGGTATGTGAAATACCAATGGGTTCACAAAATATGGCTAAGTGAAATAGTTAAGATTACATAGAGACTAAAGGTGCAAATGTTGATAATAAAAAGGCTAGGTTCTAAGATAAATGAAAAGGTAATTAGTCCCCAATATTGGTCATAGCTAATAGAGTTAGACTTATCAATTCTTAGATAGGGTCAATGTTGACTTAGGTATCTAGGGTAGGAAGTGCTCTTGAGGAAAACACAAATAATATGGTTTTGCATGAGGTGGTGCAAATGTTCAAAATTTCAAAATGGAAAGGTTGTTTATTATAGGCAAAAGTTATTGCAAAAAAGCACCAATGTTCTGGGTCAAAATAAACCAACATCAAGGTGGACACGGTGAAAGTGTGGGTGGATTGGGTATGGGTTAGAAGGGGATGATCGAGATAACTCCAAATGCATGCAGTAAATCGATGCTACCTACATAGTTTTATGGATAGGGATCCAAAAAGAATGTTAGGCTAAATGTATTTCTTTTGAGGTAAAGGTTGTTGGTTAACTTTGTTATCCCAATTGGATATCATACACGTAGGTCTAGGTGAAGGACATTAGAAAAAGGGAAGAACTAAAAAGTGGAAAAGATGGCTATCAAATATTTTTTTATGGGTGTGTTATAAATGGTGGATGAGGTGATCTAGGACATAATGTAGATTATTATGTCAACTATGTAAAAGGAATCTATATCCATGGATAAGTAGGCTAAAACGTGAAGTTTCTACCACCATCATAAAGAAAAGGAAAGGTAGAAATATGTAGTACCAATATTTGGAAAATATAGAACTAATCAAATTGATGTGATGATTTAATGGATTCTTTCATCACTATCCAAATAAGTTGACATTGTGCACATTCCACAACACTATCATTAATAGGCTATGGAAGGTCATTATTTAACTATTTGGGGAAGTAAAGTAACAGAGTGGGTAAATGACAAGTGGTGAAGATTTAAACCCTTGACCCTTGAGTCAATGGGGAAGGTTATAAACCCTTGTGTTAAAAGAGATTGACAAGCTAGAGGTAGGGAGATGGTTAGCAGATAGGTAGAGAAGTGGAGGAAGAGTTTTTAGGTAATAAGGTAAAATAAAGTAAAGGATGTGGCCAAGCTAACTTTCATTAATTGAGCACTGCCTACATAGTCTAAAAATACCTCAGGCCAATGTAGTTCTCCCAATAATGGGGTAAACACTTACGATGAAGTATTAGATGGTGTAAAAATACAAGGATGCTTAAGAAAGAATTCAAAGCTTCCTTAATGAAGGATGCCTTAAGCAAGAGGGCATTTTTAGTGATGGAAATGAATGAGAAGAAATAGGGGATGGGAATTAGTTTTTAGTGGCTGAGTTACCCATAGAGTAGTTCTTACATAGTTTATAGACATCAGACTAATGTAGTTCAACATGGGTTGGAAAATGGTGCTCAAATTAGATTCCCTAATTTGATGGATCACATGGGTTGGTTTGGTTTGATGGATAAGGTTTTATAAAACAAAGGTTTGGGTTTTGGTGAAGGTGTCGATGAAAGTGAGTGGGGTAGGTTGGTAAATAGTTAACATAATGATCCCACATTCAGTAGGATGAGAGATAAAAATGGGTAAGGTAGGATAAATTAGAAGGGAACATAATGCTAAGTATCATAAATAATCTTCAATGGAGCTAATCCAAAGAAGAGGTGACATTTTAAAGAGGTTACACCTTCTAAAATTATGCAAGGGTAGGAGTTTGGAGATAGTGTCTACTACTATGAGCTATGTTTTAGGAGGTGTGGGTCTATCTGGATCTACAAAGTTGTTGTGGCCAAGGTTCACCACTACTATGAGTTGAGTTTTAAGGGTAATAGGGAATTGATGACCTGTAAAGAATTTATTTGATGGTCAAGGAGATTCTATAAGTAAGGAAGTTAGCAACATGGTGAGTAATAGAGGATGGACCTTATTTTCCCCAAGAGCTACATGGGTAGGTTAGATAAATGGTGGCCATATCTACATCTTATGCCCTAGTTGCTTGGAACTGCAGACATGGGGTCTCATTTAGAAGAGGCCCTAGTATCAGGGAGCTATATGGTCTAGGATATTGGTGATATAATTAGATCATATAGTCATTCCCCTACTATGGATGGAATCTCAGATGGTACAAAAAAAGACTACCATATTTGAGTGGACACTACCAATGGTTGGGGTTTGATGTTTAGAGATTGTGGTAATCAGCTGGTAGGAATAAGAGGGTAATGTGTTGGATATTATTGGTTAGATGTTATTATTCTTAAGGTTGTGTGGATACTTATGAATGTTATGGTTATGGTTATGATTGGTATGGTTATGGTTATTGTAATCTCACTTAATGTAAAAGAAATGACCATTATTGGTGCAATGTTGGATGGTACAAGTCATGGTGAAAACATCGACCATGCACATTAAGATATGAATAGGGCCTAATGTTTTGTTTTAGATAAGGACTAAAAATAGACCTAAAATGAGATTAACTTAACGAACATAAGGCCTTCAAATGCTATGCATGAGTGTTAATTAGTTCATAAAAAAGGTTTCATGATCATAAGGTGTCAAGTAAGCTCTAAATCCATTGATTTATAGATATTCAAAAGGGAAGATGGGTGATAGGTTATGTGAAGGGTAATGGGTGATATGTATGATAACCTCATGTGAATTATTTTTCCCCTTCTATAGGTGACCTAAGAATGGTATTAAAAAAGTCCATGTCATATGCTAGATGTAGACTGATCAATGCAAGAAGTCTACATGGGAAAGCCAATTGTAGCTTCCAACTTATTATATTGCTTGAGACTCAATTATTGCTTTAGATTTGGTTTTGATAGTGGGTATTTTGATTTATTTTTATATATGGGAAGTTGATCGATGTGGGAAGCTTCCATGCAATTTCTCTACTTTTAACAAAGTTAACTCAGTCATCCTTCAAGGGATTGGTCTAACTTATTCACTTTGTTTTAATGTTCTTGATAGTTAGCCTTCAAGGGCACACTCTACCTTAAATGTGGAAATTTTTGTTTTGGGTAGTTATCCTTTGAGGGAATAGTTTGCAATGCTTAAGATATTAACCCAATTAATTATTGCAAGATGAAATGTGTTTAGACATGGACCAGTCTATTTAGGTTCAGAGGTTTACCTTTATGAGGGCAAAACTTTACACAAAAAGGTTAATTATATGTGAAAGGGTATGGTTTTGAGAGACAATGACCATGGGATTCCATCTTGTTAGAGATGACAAATATCCATGAGAATCGTGCTATGGGTAGAGCCGTGGTACCCATATTTATGATTAGGCCATGACTATGATGGTTAATCACATGCTTATATGTTTTAATCAATTATACTCAAAAGGATTAGAGGAAGGTTGTGAAGGTTAAAATATCATAATCAAGTGATGAGCTTAAGTTAGACAAATAGGTGAGCTTAGTCCTTTTTAAATAGAAAAATGGACATAGATGTGAAGTGTTGATAGGCTTATGTTATAATTTAACTTCTAGAGAGGAAAAATGATAAGCTCTTAATCCATACTTATGGGTGTTGATGTAGGGTCTAAGCCAATTAAAATCAAACTTACCTCATTTACACATCTCTATGTTGGTCACATTTTGGTTTTCTTTTAGGATCAGATCTCTGATATTGAATTCTTGAGGTTTCAAGTAAGGTTGGTTAGGTTTGATGGAGATGGGTAATTTATAATGGTTCAATGGGATAATTTGTATCCAAAATAGGTCAATTGGTGCCCAAATGGGTTTCCCCAATTTACCACTTGGTTTAATTTGGGTTGATGGATAGGTTTGGTTGATAGGTTGAAGCAAAAAAACCCAGGGTTAGTTTAGTTAATGGTTGAAGTTAATAAATGGTTAAAGTTTTATGGAAGGAAAGTTCCCCTAGTTTAATCTTTGTATGGATGGGAAAAAGATCACAAAGTGAAGGTGTTTAGGGCTGGGTTTGGTTATAATGTTGATGGTTTGAAGGGTATGTTTTTGGAATGGACATTTTAGCCTTTCCCCTATCCTTTTGTTGGACCTAAGAGTGGGTAACCCTATAGATGATGTGGATAAAAGTAAGTGTAGGTTTAGATTGTTACTTCAGTTCTTCCTTACTCTTAGGTGAGAATGGGGGAATAGGCAAGTGATGGGTAGATGATGGTTGGGGAAAAAATGCCAAAAGTTAGTATGGTTAATGGTCAAAGTTAATAAATGGTTAAAGTTTTATGGAAGGAAAGTTCCCCTAGTTTATTTTTTGCATGGATGGGAAAAATATCCCAAAGTGAAAGTGTTGGTGGTTGGGTTTGGTTAGAAGGTTCATGGTTTGAAGGGTACATCCATGGAGTTGACACTTTATCCTTTACCTTATCCTTTTGTTGGGCCTAAGATTGGGTAACCATGTGGATGGTGTTGATAAGAGGAAATGTTGGTTTAGACTACCATATTGATCCTTCCTCATACTTAGGGGAGAGTGGGGAAGTAAGTGTTGGGAAGGTTGGTTTAATATTTGGGTTGGAAAGGGGCTCAAGGGAGGTTCATTTGATAATAGTTTGTCCTCATCCCATAAGCTATGAATAAGTGTTGTTGGAAATATTGTCATTGATGTCAAAGGTTTAGTATTATTGGTGATAAAGGCCCCATTGCATTTAATGTTATTTATCTTAGATAATATGAGTTAATATTTATTTAATATTAATGAATACATTTTTGGTTGCATATGAGACAAAATAAGGGCCCATGGAGAAGACGAAGAGTCACGGGATAAAGACAAAAGAAGGATGGGACGCATTTTCCCATGAAGAGTCATCTTGGGGAATACCAAGAGTCACCAAGTGAAGAGAAAAGAGTAATGGGTGAATTTATCATGAAGGGACACTTAAAGGAATATGAAAAGTCACCAAAGATAAGGAAAAATGTGGGAAAGACGTTTTTGGTCATGAAGGGTCACCACATGACTTTTCAAATGCTTGGATATGAAGGGTCATCCAAGATTGGCACCATTTTCCATGAGGATTGAAAAGTCACAAAGGGGGAAGGCCAAAGGTCATTTGGAAAGATATAAATAAAGGCTTGAGTAGCCATTTGTAATATGGAAGTGAGAGGTTGATTTGATATTTTAATATCTACCTTAGAAGAGCAATTGTGAGAGATGATTTGTATTTGTTATATCTAGCTTAGAAGAGAAAAAGTGTGAGAGAGGAAGAAGATGTTGTATTGATCTATCATTTGTTGAGATAGCAACATTAAGAGATAGGTGTATGGTATACACAAAGGGGTTGGTGCTCCTATGGGTTGGTGCTCATGAATTATTTTTGAGTTGGTGCTTGGCAAAGGGGTTGGTGCTCGGCAAAGGGGTTGGTGCTCATGAATAGGTGCTAGGTTGGTGCTCAACAAAGGGGTTTGAAGATCCTATGGGTTGGTGCTCATGAATTGTAGCTGAGGTTTGTACTTGGCAAAGGGGTATGGTGCTCTTGTGGGGTTGTTCTCATGAATATATTTGAGATTGATTCTCCATGGTTTTTCCCACATTGGGTTTCCATGTTATATCTGGTGTTTCTCTCTATCTTGTGTGGATGTTTATTGTTTGAGTTTTATTACATATCTTGAATGTTTGATTAAGTGGAATGTGGTTAAAGGAAAGATTTATAAGATATATAATATACTGATTCACCCCCCTCTTAGTATATTCTGTGCTTAACAAATGTTTGGAGAGATTTTCAGTTCTTTGTATCATTCCCCATTGTTCTATGGTAAGAGTACACATGGTGGTCATTATAACATAACAATTTAGGATGTGAAGGGTCAAAAGTTTTGACAGGGTGAAATTTTTTGATAGGTGGTAGGGTTAAGGAGGAGATTTGTAACAAATTTTATACAATGGTTGAATAAGATTCAAGAAAAGGTTTTAGAGGTGATAGTTTTTTGGTTTTAAGAGTGGCAGCCTTCTTGAAAGTATTTTTTATTGTGGAAGTTGTGGGTTGTGGAAAAGTTTTGGTTTGTTGGTTAGGTTGGGATGGCTTGGTTAAGGGAGGTTCATCTAATAATATATTATCCTCATTAGATAAGTTATGGATGAGTGCTTGGAGATCTTTTCAACTCTCCAGGTCATGTCATGTCCTGGTGTCATATGGTATGCATAGACCAAGTTAGCATTGAACCATTTTGGTTGAGGAAATGAAGGATACATTATTTTGATAGGTTGGAAAGGTTTAATAGGTGTTAGGGTTAATGAGGAAGGTTTTAAAAACCTTTGTAAAATGATTAAATGGGATTCAAGCAAAGGTTTTGGAGGTGATAGGTTTTTGGCTTTTAGAGTGGGATATTTATTTCTTAGGAGTAACTTTCACATTAGAAGTTGTTTTTTGTGGAATGGTTTTAGTATATTGGTTAGGTTGGGGTTGCTTGGTTGGTTTAGAAGTAGGATATTTAAGAGAAGGGAGGGGCATGTGTCAATTTCAAGATGGATTAAGAGATTTCACCCTTTTAATAGGTTTATTCAAAGTTTTCTTTGATGGACATGATGGAATTGGGTTTAATTTCAAAGATTGGTGAGTTATTCTAGGAATAGGAAGTATTCCTAAATTCTTGATGGGTTTGGTCAAAGAGGTGTAAAGGTATTTAAAAATTTTATATGAAAGTGGGTTAGATGGTTCCCTTATAGTTTTGGAGGATGGAGTATCTTAGGATGGGGTTGATGTAGTGATAGGTTTGAGGGTGGATTCATGTGAAGCTAAGGGTTCTTGTTCATTTTGTTAAGGGAGGCTAAGATGATGCTATAAAGTGGTTCTATTGAGATTGGGATGAGAAATGAATTCTAGGCTTTGTATTGGCCTAGGAAAGGGCTTGTAGATAGGTTTGGTTCCTTGATCATTGATTTCAAATCTTCAACCCTTGGTTGGATAAGAGGGAATGGTTTTCCCATCTATGTTTTTAGTGGAAGATTCAAAATTTAGAGAAGATGTTTCTTCCATAAATGGATTGGATAAGGTGGCCTCTTTTAAAGGAATGATTTCCAAAAGAAGAGTAGCTGAGTCTATGGTGGGGGAGGAAGGTGTAATGGTATCAAGTGAAAGGAAGGGATTGGTTGATTCCTTTGTTTGGTCATCCAAAGGAATGGTAAGTGATTCCCCCACTTCAATGAGTGGGGTAGAAGAAGTAGTAATAGTTTTATCAATAACAACATTGATCATGTACAACTCATAAGTGTGAGATGATTCTAGTTAGCTTTGATTTAATAAAAGGGAAAATGGAGAAGGTTGTTCAATTTGACTTGGGTTCACTAAAAGGGGAAGTGGAGAGAGTTGTTCAAGTGGTGGATCCACTAAAGAGTGAAGTGTAATAGATGGTTTGGTTTCCTCAATGATGGTTTTTAATAAATGGAGTGAAGGTTATGCTTGGTTAACAAGTGGTTTGGTTAAGGGTTGGATTATGGTTTCTTTGATTATAGGTTTGATAAGGACTAAATTTTACTAGTAGGCATCATTGTGTTAAGCACTTTGGTTATGGATTTCCCCATAAATAAATGAATGAAGAGGTTCAATGATTGATTGTTTGATGATGTCTAAGGATAGATTGGTGGGGGTGAGGAGAATATCTTTTGAAACCTCCTTATGATTGATAAGGTTTTGGATGATCATCTTAAAAGATCCACATCTCTCTATGTCATAGTTGTGTGTGTGATGATATGCAAAAAATTCATTTTCAATGAACCAAATTGGATTTGGAAGAGATGTATTGATAGGTATGATTAGAAGAAGACTAATGATGGAAGCCTCTAGGAATTTATTAAGGATTGGGCATAAGATTCCCTTAGTGGGGTAAACTACCTTTGTGGGCTAATTGGTTGGTTTGATGGGGTTTGTTGATTTGATAGGTTTTGTGGGATTGATAATTTAGGTAGGTTTGATAAATTATATAATTTTGGTAGGTTAGATAGGTTTGGTTGGTAGTTATTGGTTGGGTTTTATAGGGTTGATAAGTTGGGTAGGGCTGATAAGGTTGATAGATTAAGAGGTTGTTAGGTTGGTTGATAGGTTGATGAGATAGGTTAAGGAAATTGATATGATGGTTGGGGTAATAATATGGGCTGGATTGATTGGATTGGTTGGGCCAAAAGATTGATAGGTTGGTCAGGTTGATAGGTGGATGGGTTGATGGGTTGGTTGGAAGGTTAATGTTGATAGGTTTGGTCGGGGTAATAGATATGATGGTTGGAGTAAGGGGCCCAAAATTTGAGATAATTGACATGATAGATGTTGATATGTTGTCAGTAAGGTAGGGTGGTAACCAAATGGTTTTTGATTTGATCAGTTGAGGTTTAATTGTTCATGGATACTAGAAATAGATGATTCTACTTTACTAATCTGATCCATTAACATTATAACTAGCTCAAGTAGTAGTTGACACTTTGTTGGTTGGTTAAAGTTGAAGTTGGATTGGTAATAGGTAGGATTAGGTTGATTTTGGGTTGGATTGGGAGCATAAGTGGCTCATGATGCAAGATAATGTTTTAAGGAAAGAGTGTTGTCCTCTAAGATTATAGAAAAGCTAAGATCTCTAGGGAAGGATGTAGGAAGGGTATCCATTATACCAAGTAACAGAGATAAGGTGGTGAAAGGTAGGTTCTTAGGTGGGTTTATTCCTTAATAGTTGGCCAAAGACCATGTGAGGAAGGAAAAAAAAGGAAACTTACACATCAAAAATAAAGAAACTAAAATACTTAAAAGCAATCAATGCATACAGTAAAATGAATTTAGATTAGGATTACTTTTAAATCAGTTTTGGCTTATGTCTTAAAGAGTGTGAAGGGGGAAGTTGGGCTATAGATTGGTTACTAAAAAGGCAAGATATGGCTAGTTTTAGGTTATTTAGGTGCTTAAAAGAAGGATCTATGTTAAACTTTAGTATGTGGCTTGGTATTGGGCATACCTCCTCACTTCACAATCTTGCAATAATAAGGGTGACGAGTGTTTATCCAAGATATATTGATGTCATAGTTTATACTCAACTAGAGAGCTGAGTTAGTTTTCCCCTTTGTAGTGGAATCTATGTGGGATATTAGAGAGGGGGTAAGGTTACTACCAAGTGATGAAATTCTAGTCAATCCTTTTCCTAAGTATTATTTTGATGTGTTAATTGTTTTGTGTTTTGGTTTAGTGTGTGATGACAAATGTGAAAGCTATGATAATATTACTTTGCCTCCTAAATTACTAGACTAAATAAGATCAATAAGCATTCGATGGATGAAAAGGGTTGATTTTAAGCCAAAAAATAAGTGATTTCAATTTATGAGTGAATAATTAAGGAAGAAAAGGGAACTAGGTCCCACTGGGTGTGCCAAAATGTTTCTATCTAATTTTTTCTTTTTTTTTGAAGTATGAAAAGTATAAACTAGTTATAAAGGGTGTGAATAAAAACCTATTAAAATGCACACATTAAATCTAGATGATTATGAATAACTCTTCTTTGGCTAGGGAAGAATACCTAAAAATAATAAAAAAAATACCACACACTTGTTTGTTAGAAAAAGAGATGGGTGGATTGCCTAGAGTTAGCTAGATCCTAGAAGTCAGATATTTCTTGGAGGCTATTAATCCACCTACTTTTAACACTTAAGTTTGATAAATAAAAATGAAGGAAACATTTATTTAAAATAGAAAACTGATATATAATATAGAAAATAATACAAATTTAATTAATTAAAACTAAATGTTTTGCTAAGATGATTAAACTAAAGAAAATAGTCTGAATAATTAAAATTGCTTAAAATTAGAAATGTTTTAGTTCTTGGTTTGGTGAAATGACAAGGGTCAAAAGAGTGATGTGGTTGGGGTTATAAAATGGGTTATATGGAAAATGTTTAAGGGGTGAAGGTTGGAAAGGATAAGGTAACAAATGATTAAGGTATCAAAAGGCTAAAGGGATAAGGAGACTGAAGATGGTAAAGAGGGAAATTGGAGAAGAGGTAAATGGATAAAGGGGCAAGGAAAATGAAGAGGTTAAGGGGAATGGATATGGATTCCAATATAATAAGAAGGACAAATGGTGGGTTTTAAAGTCAATAAATAATAGGCCAAGAGGGACAAGAAATTCAATCTCAACAAATAAAACTAAGGTTACCTTCCAAGCTTGAAGAAGAATGTTTATGAAGAGGTTGGTGTTTATGTTGTTGAAGCAATTTTGGAAAAACTTTAGTAGAACTTCAATTATTTGTATTTTATCTCCAAGAGATGATGATATCCTTAAAAATGATTACCTCCTTCAAAAACCTACAAAAAAAAAGTTGACAACAAAAGGATAACTTCTAACCTAACCTTGGGTGAAGGAGAGGGGGGTATTTATAGCATTTTTGTGTGAAGAAACATGCCAAAATAGAGGGATATTGAGGCAATTATAATTTCTCCAAGTGGTGCATGTTTTATTCAAGGTGAGGTTGGTGGGGATTCCCATGTGGGTTGTAAAATCTTCCACTTTACACATGAATCCAAGTTTGAATGGAAATCATGCACATAGGTTTGAATAAGACCAAAGACTTTTTACCACCCTTATTTGTATTCATCCAAATGTGGACCCATTTTACATGTGGCGGGATGAAAATTCTAAGGTGATTTTTTTGGATATTCCCATGTGGGTTGTAAAGTCTCCCATTTGGGTTGGTAAGCCTCCACTTAGGTTAAAAAGTTCAAGATGGTTTCCCTTTGTCTTTCCCAAAGTCTTAAAGAGGTAGGTATCTATTTTAAAGTCTAATTCCATGTGGGAAGACAAAAATACATGTTGAATAATGACCCTTTAAGGGGAAATTCACCACATTTTAAGGGGGCCCTTGTGATGCTTGAATGAGGTCATCAAGCACTTTGGGAAGGGTCCCAAGTGGGGTATGATGTCCCACATCAATCCACATCACTTCTAAGCCACGTCACTTGCCATATCACCTCCAAAATCACCTCTCATGTCACTTGACATATCACATTCCATTCCACTTTCCATGTCATCATGAATAGTTATTATGGACCCCATAGTGAATAGTGATGGTGAATTGTACTTTTGAATAATACTTTCAAATAGTGATTTTGAATGATATTTGTGACTAGGAAAATAGTGACTTGGTTGGGTTAAGAGGTGTTTGTTAAGGCATAAAATGGTTTAGGAGGTTCCAAATCATTTAGTCATCAAAAGATATAAATGTCCATTTTTTTTGTGTTTACAGTGTACTCAAGTATGTAAATTATTTAAATTTAACTTGGTGTTGAACCCTTTTACACATTTTCTATAGGACTAGATGATTGTTGCATAATTATATGTTAATATTCAAGCTATTATAATAATATATTTACACTTGAGGAAATAAATTAAATGGAATTTTTATATCTATATCCTATATGAATTTTTATACAATGGATTCAAGAGAAGTGATAGTGGTGGGGAAACTTGAGGGATTAAATGTGCAATTAGATGCTTTTCTAGGGAATTTTTTATCCTTGGATGTGATCATTATTAAATTTTATTATAGATGTCTCATGTTATCGTCAAATAAATGGTCTTCTTTATTAGGTTAAACATAAAAAAAGGGATGTTATATGATACTATCCATCAAATGGGGAAACATAAAGTTAAGCAAAGAGAGAATTATGCTACACTTAATCAACGACCCCTAGAGATCCCTAAATGAAATTTTATATAATGTTTTTGATTTATATTTTTTTGAGGGAAACATTAATTTAATTTAGAATATAGTAGATTCCTATTTTCAGCTAATTTTTATAGAGTAGAAGACTCATGAAAATTTCTGAATCTTTCTGGATGGATCTTGTTCAAAATAAAGTTATAGAATGGGTGTATTTTTTGTGTTCCACATGGACCTATGTATAGGTTTTATTACAAGTTAGACTTTCAATATTAAAAAAACATGATAAAATATAAATAATTATACTTGGTATTGAAACTAGAAAATAAATACGGGATTAAATTATTTAATGTAAATGGTGATTCATAACTATATGTCCTTCTACTTATATAATAGAATAAAAGATTAAATAAATATAAGGATTAAGTTTTGGATAACATAAAGTTATTTAGTTCATTACATATCATATTTTTTGAGAGAACTCAAAATATCTTCATTGTTTAGTTGGATATAACTACATAACTATTTAAAATTGATAGTCTTGATCCATTTTGTACCTATGGTGAGGAAGTCTTAGATGTGCCTTATATACCTATAAATTTGATAATTTTGTAGGTGATTTATGATGATAATAATATATATATATATATATTTAATAATAGTGTTAAATTTAAATATTATTTGATTTCTTGGGAGCCTTATGTGGAAATTTAAGAGGGCAAGGTGACCGTAATGTGAAATGAGGGAATCTAGTTAAAAAAGACACTATCCGTATAGGGTTAGATATTTTTTAAAGTGAATTTGACCCTAAAAATAGAATCATAATAATTAATTTCATTATATACTAAGGTTCATAAAAATAGAATTTAAGGATTATGGATGCACCTATGCCCATCAAGATTGGGAAATGTTTGTCAATTGATGAAAGTAAGGATTTTATTAAGTGATTCAAAAGATAAAATGTTTTTTACATGGTATTAATATGAATTAAAATCATATTGAGTGGATTTATTTTAGAATTAAATCTCATTAAAACTTGATACAAGACCTTTTACAAAGATGAAATGGCCTATAAATCTTATTTTAGTAACCAATATGGAAGTTAAGTTGAAGAAGGTAATTGAAAGGGGAATCATAAAACTAACTAGATATTTATTATGGGTTATAAATATAGTGCATATGAGGAATATAAATGGAAATAATATTATGAGTCAATTTAGTGAACTTGAGAAATCTTTATCTCAAGTGTAATTGTTTATTACCCAATATTGACCGTCTATTTTAGAAGGTCATTAGTTCAAATCCTATATACATTGTGGGTGGGTTTTAAAGATAAAATAAATAGGTGTTTATGGAATTACAGATATATAAAAAAAACTCACTAATCCATGGGGAACATATTTTTATGTAAGGATGCCATTTCATTTGATGAATGCATGAGTAAAATTCAAAGAGAAATCAATTATGCCATGGGTTTGTAATGGAGATTTTATGTCTATTAGGATGATATAAAATTATACTCCAAAAATAGTTTATATCACTTGGAACATTCTATAAATTATACTCAAAAGGTGAAAATAATATGAAATTTCACCAAATCCAAAGAATTTAGACTTTGATGTTGAAAAGGCAAATTTACTAGGTAATATTTTGATAAAAATTAGGATCATGACATACCAGGATAGGGTGAAAAACATTTATTATATACTTATTACTCATTACAAAAATGGATTATAATAATTTTTTAGAATTTTTTTTTTTTTTTTTATAATATTTTATTATAAATTTATTAAAACTTCCATGCCCATTACAAACATGCTAAATAAGGATCAAGTGATCAAGTCATTTATTTATTCCAACCATTCCTTTGAAAATATAAGAGAATAAATCAATCAAACCACACTTGATATGAATCCTAAATATACTAAATAATTTTAGATACCATGTTTTACATCTCCTCATATAATTTTTATTGTTATCCTATAATAAAAATAAGATCAATAAAAACCAATATAATTATTCAACAAAGCCTTATAGCATGCTGAAATAAAATACACCATAATAGAAAAGTAGGTATATGCCTTGACTGAAGTAGTAAAATAATTAATATTTTAAATATTTATTGTAAATTTAAAATCATATGTTCCACACACTATAGTTAATAATATATTAACTAGGATGGAATCCTTAAGTAAAAAGTGTAGATAGGTCAATAAAATATAAGAGTTTGACATATAAGTGCATATTGTTGAGTTAGAAGAAAAGTCCTAGATAAGTTAATAACCCAAAATAACTTATATGTTGTAGAGTAAAATATTTAAAATGATGAAATAATTGATACTAACAATGAACTTGACAATTTTTATTGTTATAAATACACTTGATATATCAAGATAACTTAGTATTCACCCTTAACATGACTAATGTGAAATTAAGGGCTCTAAAATTTTCACCATAAAAATATATCACCATAGATAAGGGATTAGAATGGAAACACCTTTAGGTATTAAAGATGAGGTTTTTCAATTAGAGTGAGTCTCATTAGCTAATAAAAGAACTATGTAACTATGTGGGGGATTAGGTTGTGGCCAATATATTTATAAAACCACTCACAATAAGATTATTAAGGTAATTTACTAGCAAGAAAATATTTTTAATGATGTAGCTATATTGGTAATAATATGTTATTCCTGCCAATGTTTGGATCAATAATCAATGGGTATGGTGGATTACATTATATGTTACATTTAAATAATTTGGTATGTAATTCATTGGTGAAACAACACATAACTACAATAATTTATATAAATAGATAAATATTATTTTACATAATGGGTTGAATATATTTCCAGAATAATAATATCCCATCAAGTGTAAATGGATTTTTTTTATGTATAATATGATACTCAACCATAAAAAAATCCTAAGGAAGTCCAACACTTAAAAAATATCAAGCATGCAGACATATTAATTAACCTTAAGAGTAAACAATAAAATAAATCATACAAGATAGATCAAAACCCCTACCATTAAGAAGATTATAATAATTTATGGAAACATATCACATAAATTCACTTCACATATAAATGTACTACCATATGTTATTTTAAATTAAAACACAAATGAATTAGTAAATCATTCATATTAATTAATCATCCAAAACATGTAATAGAAAATGTAATTCATCCACACATATTAATAATTTTCCACAATAGACCAATCTATATAATTCCTCAAAAATAAACCTTACAACTTTACATATAATATGTTTAAATATAAAAATAATTTAACATTAAAATATGTTCTAAGTGTGTGTACAAGGTCTTATTTATAGTTTTCCCCCACCAATTTCCTCATGATAGTTGGATTCACGTCTAATTATTTGAGAAAATAACGTAGATATTTTAGTATATTCCTATTTGATTCCATTCTATCTCATCTATATCTATGTATTATATATTATTTTGACACCTATTATTAAGTGCATCACCTACCCTTTCACAATCCCTTATTTTTGAATTCATAATAAAACCTTTGTATACATATAGTTTTGTACACTCTTGTTGCTTTCCATAATTTTTGTGTGATAAATAAATACCTTAAAATTATTGTATATAATCTAAAAAAAAGTATTCATACTTTGTGTAAAAACTATACATAGCCAAAATATTCATAATAATTATAAACATACAACCCTAGGGTGAATATTCCACCATACTTAAATACTTGTTTATCTACAAACAAACATTTATTGTTGAAATTATTATTTATCATATCCTTATATATAAGGACCCCAAATTTTTACTATATAGATAAAAATATACATGACCTTGGTTTTTAATAGAGTCTCAAACATATCCCACTTTTTCATGGAATTGTCTATTTTTTTCTCAATCTACATGACTTGGTTGAGGATATCCTTCATGAAAGCCATGTCACCTAGGCTTGGTATGTATTACTTGTTGATTTGATTAAAATATGCATGATAGGTTGTATTCAATTTTTTGAGGTAGTCATCCACATTGAGTGTAGTATTTTTAAGTTTTAAGAATGGTTTTTTACATTTTTGTGATTTTGGTCCATATTTGTCTTAATTGAATTAACCTCCATGATATTTTCTAGTTTATTAGCTTTATCTTTACACTTTCAATGTGTACTTCTTAAATATTTTATGTTTTTCTCATGTAAAGTCATACTTTCTCCTATAATTTTTAAAAAATCAATAATATTATCAAAAATATATTTGGCATACTTGTGTATATAGCTCATCTTGTTAATTTACTTGATCAATGCATATACCTTATTCTTGAATAGATTATTGGAGTCATCACCAATTCATGCATGACTCATTTTATTTCACCCATTAGTTTATTATAATGATTTTAATATATTATGCATATTCGTAATGGATCATGCCAAATTATTGATCACTTCTAAGGTGTCAACATCTTCTCCTCCCCATATATTGGGTCACTCTTTGTCAATAAGCTACATGTACTCCTTTGCACATGTATACATTAGAACCTATTTGTTCATGGAAGATTTAATATTTTTTAGAAATTTTATTATTTTTTCACCTTGTGATTTATCTCAAGCTCAAAACAATGTGATTGTATTGAAACTTCCTCCACCATTTAGAAAGACACTAAGATATCATGCTTTAGTTAAAATTCAGATTTTGAGTAGACTTGAATATTGGATGTACATTATATATAATGCATTTAAAGGATTTAAAATATCCCATACTAGTATTAAGAATTAAACCACACCATTAATTATGTATGCTTAAGTTTTTATATATTTTCAATTTTCACATTGCCTAAGAATCCAAAGATGATGGAGTATCCACCACATACTTCAGCCTTGTGAGTCACTCTTCACTATCATCCTCCTCATGATAACCACCTTAATATTATTTTTATTATTAATTTAATCATTATCACACCTTCCGATTATTCTAATTTTTATTCCTTCTTGTTATTTTTGTCATCACATACTTCTTAGTCTTCATTTTGTTATCTTTTGCCTCTAGTTTTATCTCTACGTCAACACTTTCATTCTTACTACTCTATTATGAAACATATTATTCATGCATCTCCTCTTATTATTAATTTTATTTAGTTTCCCTCAAAAAATAATTAATATATTTATTGTCAAATTATACTTTTTGTGGACAAAAAATGATCTTCATTTTGTGTGACTGATTCTACAATCTTTCTTTTATGGGTTACTTTTTATCTAGAAATTGTCATCTCTCAAGGTCTATTCTTATGGCGACTTATCTTCACTTTGATTTATGAATAATTTTTATCCTTAATTATTATAATTTTTTATTTACCTAACTCATATTTACCTTTATTTTTCCCATCATTTTATTTATTCTCTCCTTTATTTGTATTGTCCTATAACTAACTTTTTGGTTCTTTATTATATTTTATGCATGAATTTCCTTTGTCAACTAGATTTTAATTCATATTATGTGAATAATTAAATTGGGATTTATAAATCCATGTATTCATTTTTCAATCCAATTAGAATTCCTTCAATTCCTCCTCCTTTGGTCTCTTCACAAGATCCTTCCTCTTCTTATTATTTATTTTCTAATATTCCTTGCACTTATTCCTATACACTTAATCCATATTTTTCATTTTGGGATGCTCATAGATTTTTATGTATGATGTAATAAATGTAAGTTTTTTAAATAGTGCATTATTTGTATTTATTTTCCATGCTTTGTGATGGTATAAAAATTATTTTACTTTTTATCTTGAATTTTGTTTGGATGGAATCTTACTTAAACACTTTAAAACATGATAGTAAATTAATATTCTCCTTATCATCATTCAAATCCATATCTTAAGGGTATGGTCCATTAACCTTATTATGAAAATAATGAAACTAAATGATTTTGTAGTTGTAAACTTTATTCACATCCATTATTACTCTTGAAATCCATAGTATTATTTACACCACTAATACAAAATAGAATTCAATCATTACATATGGTAAATAGTCCCACTATGTTTTATCTCCATACTCATATTTGCATCTATAAAGAGAATAATGTACCATGATTTAAAATTCCATAAATCCATCATAAACCTATTCCACTATTTTTGGTATCCTTCACTCATTTCCAAAATACTTTTTTATGAGTTCCTACCAACTTTACATCATATTTTTGTATGGGGTTATAGGATTGGCATCACAAGTGAATCCCACATGCATCTCATAGCTTGAATCCTTTAATGGTTATATCAATATTTTAATATCCCATAAAAAATAGGATATTCTCAAATCAAATTAACCCTTCCTTAGGTTCCCCTCATTCAATGCTTTGTTTACTTATTAAGCCTCATATCATGCAAGGTTAAACTACTTTCTATGTATCCCCATTTGATATTTTAAGTATAAAATGTCCTTGGAAGCTTGGTTTTATCTAGAAGTTAGAGAGATATTTTTTATTAGGAAACACATGACCAACCTTACTAAAAAGTTTTATATATCATCAAAATCATCTTGTATCCTCTTATTTTTAAAATTATCATATCACATACATAGTCAAACTCAATCTTATTTTTTGATTTGGTGTGAAAAAATCATTTGACTCCTATTTTTAAATGTATATTTTATGTGATAATTAAAATCCTCTTCCATAAAAATAATTTTTTCCATCATGGGTTTGTAAAAGCAAGAACTTTACTAGTTATTTTTGTTTACCAAAAAAGGGATATCAATTAACCACAATACCATTGTGGGTTATAATTTATCCCAAGCAGGTATTTCCTAGACTATTTTCTCTAACTCAGCTACCAAAGGGTCAATGTAATTAATGTCTTGATTATTCAAGTCATCCATAGTGTATGTGACCAAATCATCTAAATTTTTAACACCATTTGGGTACACCATCAATTTTATTAGTGTAGGAGGCTTTGGATTTTTTAGAGTATTGGATTTATGGGACTATTTATTTTCCAAATTCCTTATTAGTGGTGTGGCTTATCTATATGTCATTGTTTCCTTGTTCAGCCCCATCTAAAATACTACCTTAATTTTCACCATATTTCCTAATTTTATATTCCTCTCTTATTCACTTATCTTGGTATGTTCAATTTTCCTATCATCTTACCTCTTCACCTTCTTCCAAACATTCCCAATAAACTTCTAATTATTTTTTTAATTTCTAGATGCCATAATTTGTGGCCTCAAATTTCATTTTATGGTCTTTCTATTTTTTAATGATTTATATACAACTTTCCTCCTTCAAAATTTCTTAATCCCTTCAAAATACATTTGAAAATTCATCAAAACCACTTTTCCACTCACTCAACTATCTTTATTTCCTTCTCAAATCTCTTAAATTATGATAAAGATTTCTAAAAATATTTTTTTTAGTTTCTGTAGCACTTATTTTATATATGAATTAGCATTCATGGCCTCATATATCCATGTTCATTCACTAATATTCCATTAATTGGGTTTTAATGGTCATACTTTCCTTTTTGTACACACGTTTCCTGCACTAGATCTTTTCATTATATATGTGTGGATTGTCTCTATTATATTTTACACTAATGGTTTCATACTTATCCATATTTCATGCACTATCCATTATTATTTTTTAGTTCTGTAATCCTTCCTGCATAGATTGCACACATGTGCCTAAAGCTCTATTTGTGCTTGAAAACATGAATTTATGCAACTCCACTTTGTCTCATTGACCATCATTATTGAAATCCTTGTTTTAGTTCTAGATATGTGTTGGAAATGTATCTAATTGATGGTATTTTTTAAATTTATTTTTCCATTTAAGCACACTTAAGTATATAAATAACATTCTTTCAAAAAACTATTCCTCTTAGACATATGTAAATGGAAACTCAATTTACTCATTGCTTGAATTTCTAATATGGATTTATAATTTTTTCGTAGAACAATGCTTCCTAGGTGTTTAAACAGTTTTCATACATTTATTTTAATATATTACTTGCTAAAATGGCATGTATATAATTATAGAATAACTTTTTCCTATTCACACAAATTAAGGAAAAAAAATTATTGAAAAAAATACAAAAGTAGGTAATATTTTTGTATTATAATCTATTCAAGGCCAATAGACTTATCACATTAGTATTATTATGGAAATTTGTCAATAATTCACAATGTGAAAAGGCTACCCATTATTGATACAATTATATAGAGTATGTAGTCATATGCATAGGTAAATATCTATATTTCTTTAATAAATGGTCTTTTATAGAATCATATTTTTCTCAAACCTATCCTAAAAATGATATATGTATATTCTTAAACTAGGTGTATTATGAATATTATCATATCTTGACATCCTTTTCTATATCCTAGTTGGTAGACTCAACTTTTTATCTTTCATGAATTCCAAGTCTTTCACATGGGTAGTCATGTGGTCTTCTCGACTATGATATTTTCCTACACACTACTTGGTCCTCATTTGTCACCATTTCATAGATACTCATAACCAAACTAGTCAAATCTAATTTAGTTTTACCAATTTTATTTTAATTTAGATTACTAGTGTATCCATACATATGTCCTTTAGTCTTGTGTATTTATCTACCTATTCCTTTATGATCACCCCACTCTTTTTGCACCACCTCTTTTAGACTACATTATTGTAGTTTAATGTTTCATCAACCTTGTCATGAGTGTCCTTTCCATGTATCTCAATGGGTTTCCCAATGTTATATGTAATACTTGATTACTTATGCTTGGGAACCACTTAAATTTCTTCTCATTTACCACCTATGTGCCTATTTAGTTTACTTAGAATTAGATGACTCTAATTTGTATTAATAATGTGTGTCACCTTTGGGCCCTTGCACACTTTTATCCAATCAAATTGTATGACTCCTCCATCCACCTATTACATGAAATATTTGTGTAATTTTACATGGATGTTCCAATCCTCTAACTAAATATATAAAATACCATGATGGTTATGGTATTATTTTACCTACATAATTGTATTATAGATATTATTCATCTGTATCTAAACCTTATACATATGTTTGTCCATGCTCATTGTTAAGTGAGATGAATAATATTTTTCATCATTATATAAAATCATTTATCCTTATTTAAATAACATATATGCATGGTTTTCATAACACCAGAGTTTTAAAAGTATATCTACATAGTTGTCTACTTATACTAAATAAATTACTTCA